>NW_004624838.1:4173882-4200145 GCF_000247695.1 Heterocephalus glaber | reverse complement strand
AAAAAAAAAAAAAAAATTTTTAAGAACTCACAAAAATACAAAACAAACAAATGCTGTCTGTTTTACTCTAAATTCATGGGTGCTACCATCAGTAGGCATGTGAGCTTATCAAAACATCATTTGTGATACTTGGAAAATCATGTTAAAGATTTCCTTTGGTGAATGATAGATTTTTGAAAAATATCTTTTTGTTTTGATATTGTGTGAGTTCACATCAAAACAATAGAATTAGATAAGGATTGAGAAGTAAATATTTGAATTCCTGTGTATTGAATTCCTGTGCCTTGGTCATACAAAGTTGAGGAAGCCATAGTCACACTAGCCCTACAGAAGTTCATAGTTAAATGTGAGTGACACATCACTCTCTGCAGTGAGTACAGTGGGGTAAATAACAATAGTGGAAGAGGGTGTCTATGCCAAGGATTCCAATGACTTTCTGGACAGGGTGGGCTGGAACTAACTTTCAAAGGATGAGTAAAAATTAGTTGGCTGAAAGTGCACTTCAATCACTGGCCATAGAGTGACATTGTTGGGGAACAGTAAGTAATTCCACTGAGGTGTAAGGAAAGGAAGAAGTGACTTAAGACCATGAGGCAGCCAGGAAGTAGACTAAGGTGGTAATTGTGACCACTGAGTTTAGTCTTATAGCCAAGGGGCATCTGTGAGGATATTTAAGCAAGGAAGTTATATGAGTAGCTGTCTGATTTAGAGGATTCTCTGACAGCAGTGGAGAAGACTGATATAGGGCACATAATGGAGCCCGAGAAAGTAGTGAGAAGGTGCAACCTAAAAGGCATTGACAGTGGCAATAGGAGGAAAGGAAGAGCTAAGAGATGTTAAGGAAATACAAACTTGGCCTATCTATAATCTCTAGTTATAATTTCCATATTTGTAAATGGGAATAATAATAATAATAGTGATAATAATAATAATAATATGCACTCCATAGGGTTGTTGTGAGGATTAACTGTAAAACACTTGTGACAGGCCTGGCACTTAGCACAAGTTCAGTAAATAAATGGCTAATGATGTGTCATAATACATCAGCAAAATTTGTTGACTGACAGGAAAAAAGGAAAAACATAAGCAATAGCAGGCTTCTGAAGAGGTAATAAGTAAATGGTGGTATATTCTGAGATAGATTATTGTTAAGGACAAAAGCCAGATTGTAGTGGATTTAAGAATAAAATTCAGAGTGAAAATCTGTAGAAAAGATAGACTAACAATTAGATATTTGACTGTGAAGAAAGGAAAACAACAAGATCATAGGCAAGGGGGAGATATTTGATGAAGACTTTATTTTGTCTTTTTGTTTGTTTGTTTGGAGATATTTGTTTGTAATATATAAGACTATATTCAATTGAGTCCAAAGTTAGGAAGTAGTATCAAGGTATGATTGGTATAGGGAACCCTGAGATTAAAGTTGGAAAAAGAGGAAGGCAGAAGAGACCTGATATATGGGCAGGGATTAAAATTACTCAGGATATGTCTGGAAAGAACAAATGCATTGAAAATGGAGCAGGTGGAGGCAGCACACTGGAATAGGTTGCTGAATGGTGTAAGGCACTGGAGTTGGATAAGTCAAGTGAATGGAATGTGAGAAAAGCCAAGTGGTGTACATTTGAACCATCCAAAGAAGAATGCGACTGATGGTGGGAAGAGGGAAAGACAAAGATCCTGACCCACCTGCCATAATCCTCAACCAGTGGGTGGGGGAAACAATCCAGGAGTCATGAGCCACACAGAGAGATTCAGGGTAAGTCTCAAGGAACATATTTTTAAATTAGAGTGGAGGAGAAATTGTTAAAAAGGCCATAAGTAGACAAATATGGATTCTCTTCTGTAATTATGGTAAGCAGAGAGAGGAAGAATGAGCAGCCTCTTCTCAAGAAAAGACTAGTGGACATATCAAATCGAAGATTTAATGGGCATAGGATTGAGTAAGTGTAAGTGAAAAGAAAGAAAAAGGGTTCTCCCTTTTGAGTAATGATTTGAGTGCCCAGATAAGAGACATGTTGAAATTAACTCATCTCAAATTTCCAATCTGAAACAGGCAGAGACACTGGAAATTGTCAGCAGTCTGTGACTTAATGAACAGTATATTCAATTCTGTTTTTTTTTTTTCTCATCTGCATCCAACATTTTGCCAATTTCACTGTGTAATATTAGCATTTTAACCAGGTAATTGAGCAAGAGAGATAGTGAGATGGAATAAAAATATAATCAGTAGGTGATTGCATAGTGTGATTTTTTTTAAATTGTGGGGTTTTTTTAGTTTATTTTTTGTGAGATAAGTGCTGCAAAAAGTTAGTATTATATAATGGCCTGGTGTCTTAAATGGGAAGACCATTTTTTGTATTTATTTCCTTTTTACCATTCTACTTCTCTCTCTTTCTATTTTATTTTTTCTCCTCCCTTCCATATCAGACATATTTTGCGTTTAACTACCAAAACACTGTACTTGGTCATTGGTGGGTTTAAAGGTACTATAAAGTAAGCAAAATTTGATTCTTAAGGTTATTACAGATTAAGAGACAGATTTGACATTATACTTAATTATAACTATAATGCCAGTGGAAAAAAATAAACCACAATCAGAGAATAAATGGTTTCTTGTGGAATTATGAAAGAAGTAGAAAATAACTGATGTGAAATGCTTTGTAAATTTATGTGTCTTAGAAGGAATTTTGATCCTGTTATTATAATAAAGATCCCTACATTTCAAAACATACGTGACTTCATATATGAAGAATTTACTTGGATTCTCTTCTGTCAACATAGATAGCTGACATACATATAATACATAATAGAATATTTAAATGCTATTGCTATTCAAGGTTCACATAAAATGTTATGGTCTCTTGACTCTTAAAAATAAGCCCTAAAGGTGATCAAAAGAACTATAAGTGATCCAGAAGTTTCTAAGTTGTTTTTTAATGAGTATATATGAACTTACAGTTTGTGGTTAATCGTTGATACATGTGTCTAAAGAATAGAGACATTTGCTTTTGGAGAAATTTTCAGTATATATTAAATGTTTATAGAGAGGATGCTGCAGCCATCTTCATCTGTCTCAAGACTAGAACTAATTACTGTGTCCATACAGCAGTAACAATTCCAATAAAAAAATGAAAATCATTCATTTCTTTTGTCCATTTATTCATTCAGTTTTCTTGGAACCAACCATGTTTTTGAGGAAAGAATAGTGAGCAAACCAGATAGGATTTGTCTCCATAAGAGGCTTGAGGAAGATAGAGCATAATCAAATATTTTCACAAATAAAAAAAATACATCTTTGAAAAATACCATAAGGGAGAAGTTTGGGGTGTTAAAATTTGTAGTTGGTTGCATCTTCTTATAGCTGGCAAGAGTTCACCAAAGGAGCAAAATAGAATGGAAATCTAAATAATGACTAGGCTTTAAGTAGATAAAGTGGGGCCTTTGGAGGAGAGTACTGAAAAATCTTTACAGGATGAGACTGTTGGTGACTGTGTCTGGGGAAAGAGCAGTGCTGATGCAGCAAGTGCAAGGAGGGAAAGGTGTGGTGAGGTTGGAAGGTAGGAGCACCAGACTGCTTGGAGCCTTGCAGTGAAGAAAAAATAAACAGCAAATAAATTTGATTTTTATTCATATCTTTTACTTTAACAGAGATACATCTCAAGGCAAATGCCTTTGCAAAAATAAAATGGGAAAAACATTATTGTGATAGACTATCAGAATGCAAAAATGATAATATTCTTTTTCCTTTTCACTCCAGGCAAGATAACATAGCTCTTCTTCACTCATAAAATAAATAAATAAGAGGAAAAATAAGATCTCTAGCTCCTATCTTGTTTATCCTAATCAGGATTAGCTTTATCCTAATCAACAATCTTATATTCAACCTTAATGATATTTCATTAGCTTCTCAGAACCACCTTTCCTGTCTAGGTCTAATTATATCTAATGTAATGTATCTCAACTCACTATATTAAATCATTTTTTTAAAACATTCTAAAATCACTCCAGAGCTTTGATTTAGGCCTTACAGAGGATTGAGTTCTCATTTCTTTTAGAGATCCATGATCTTCTAATTTTCTCAACAGGTCTTCTTTATTCTCTTCATAGCTAATCTAAGGGAAATGAAGAGAAAAATTTCCTTTTATAACAGTTTATAAATGTCTACATGAATAAAATGAAAACATAAATATTTTCCTGATCAATTATTAAAATAAATCAGTTATTCTGTATGCCTCACATTGTGAACAGAAATCATCTTACTCTTACCTTAGCCCTCACAGATACCACTCAATTGATTAATAGTCTTAAGTTTAGCAGTATATTCTAATATCCTATTATTCCCCACAGAAATCAAGTTTCTAAGCCTTGTAAATGCTAAGCTTCAAAGGATATGACGCACATGACACAGAAATACTGCTAAGAATCTATGTAGTAGTGACATGAGACTTTGTGTTACAGAAATATACAAACAAAAAGTGTACTACATTAGTATGTAAGCAAAACTTACAAACAGAAATGTATAAACAAGTTTGCATATGTTCTTTTATCTCTGGAAAGATTTTGTGATTTTTTTCACCGAAAATTGTATTTTTGGGCTAATAAAAAAAATGTGCTCATCCCCTATCTGTTATGGTAATGAGTAATCAGGTATGCATTTAATTAAATCTGACATGCTTAGTGTACAGAAAGGTAGATCTGAATGCAAGAAAAGAAAAATATGGAAATTGGAGAAATAGAATGTATAATATATACAACATAAAAAAGAAAATCAGAAAGCTAAAATCTTCTGGTCAAACAGAAAGAGTTTTCTGTCTTAAAAGTAAAAATCGAAAGACTTATGTTTACAAAGTTTGGGCTTGTTTCTAAGAATAATGGACAAATATTGAGGACTATCAATGGAGACTGGTTGAGTTCACTTTGGTCACTATATTCCACTCAATGAGAAGTAATAGAGAGCACAATTGGAACTTGAAGAAAGAACAGCTTATTGGAGGACACTAAAAATGATGGAATTTGTGAGTAATTTCTTGATAAAATTATACATTACAGAGTATAAATGTTTAAGGAAAATGGGGACTATATTTTTAGATTTTGTTTGAATGGGGGGACAATGTTCTTAAGCTAGAAGTATTGTCTTTGAAAATGTTCTCAGCAGCTAGAGATTTAGAGATGGCAAATCAGAAAATAAATGAAGGTATCTTTAAGGGAAAAGCCTGTTAACATTACTTTTTCAGAAATGCAGTATCATTTACTTGGGGGAACAGAAATGATTAATATAGTCTTTTTTGTTCAGGGAAGCTATTTCACAAGATAAAAGGCCAGTAATCTAATAACTAGCATATCAGTATTATTTTATTTGCTTTTTCCTGTTTGCAAAATAACTTCAGTGCTATCTTGTTATTGTTGTTATACTTGGCTAGTTATACATCTACGATAAGAGAACATAATTAATGTGAAAAATTATACTGAAATGGTTGTGTTTATTTTGTGTCACTTTAGCAATGCCCCTTCAGGAGTGCTATTCTTATTTTCCACTTGCATTCAATAATAGGCTTGCAGCCAGTGGCATTGTATTTACACACTTTTTGTCAAAACAACTTTATCTCTAATAGATTTTGATCTACATCGGCTAAAAACTTCTGTTTCTGTTTAAAACTTTAATGTAATTTCTCGCATCTCTATTTCAGGCAATTGAAAAACTTTTGAACTTATATATACTTGGCAGCTGTGTGTGTTTTTTTCTTTCACAAACTTGATTTTTTTTAATGGGGGAAATGCCCTTAAAATTAGGTATCTCAATTTTAAATGGGCTGTGAGGAAAGCAACAAATTTGAACATAGTTATTCCATTCATTTACCATAGAGGAAGTATTTAAAAATACTCCACATGCTGTGACCTTCAGACAATTAGAATTGCCTGCAAATATAAATGAATTCCTCATAAACATTAAATGAATTCCCAAGAAACCTGATTTGAAAGTATATAGAGATATATTTTCATTTTGATGCACAAAGATTTACATGTATGGGTCCCCATTAGCATTATGCAGGTAAATCCCATTAAAAATGCATATGCCTCTGAGTGTATAAATTTATATTTGAAGCATAGTTAAAGTATATCAGTGCTAATACTATCCCATGGGGATACAATATGGCAACATGGTATTGGCAATACAACTAAAATTTCACATATTATAATTTTTTCATTAGGAAGAAAAGTTTCACGACAGTAGAAAAAGGATAAACTGAGACTTAGAACAACTATAATAAATCTGTATATTTCCATATAACTCTTAAGAAACAAATATAATAAGGAGACTTGATACTTTGAACCTCTTAAAAGGGACTCTCTTGCCAATGTATTGTCCTAGCAAATATTCGAAATCTAGCCCTGAAAATAGAAAGTAGGAGTGGAAGGTAAAACCCATCTACCAGAATGAATATTATGTTGTCTGCCTCCTTTCTTCATTTTTGCTTTCCTTCATTTTCTTCCTTTATTTTTTTTGCCTCGTGCGTTTCTCTTTTCTCCCTCCTTTTTCTCCTCTTAATTTATGAATGTTTCCTTTTTCTTAAAGACACTTGAGCTATTGGAGAAAGATATATGTTTTCCCTATACTCTTTGTCATTATGGAGAAACTAAGGTAAAATACATACCTTATATGTAAATGGATATTTGAACCATAATAAACTTGGTTTTTAGTCTTGATCCTCCACTCAGAGCAATCAGTTGAGATAGGAATTTAAAATGTGTACTTCCTCATATTTGGTTAAAATTTAATTCATAGGCTTAAATATGCTATGATGCTGACTGTAGCTATTTGCCTCTTCTTTCTTCATAGATGTATTCACCTGGCACACCAAAATATTAATGAATCCTGTGGTGCTCATATGTGCACACATATACACAGAGCACACAGTTTTCACTTACAAAAGCTACTCAGTTGCATATCCTTGAGGATGAAATGTTTACTAGATTAGACCACTTCCAACAGATCATTTGATGTTAAATGGTCTGATTTAGTTTGGTGATCTTTTACTTGCCATAGAAAGAAACACAGGAATTGTTAACTCCAATGTTCACACAGATCTAAGACCAGGTGGAGTAGGGATTGCTCTTCAAGAATTTGAAGAGGTATTAGAAATGATGTTACTACTTTAACTGTTATCAAATACTCTCCTTGTGAAGGTCGTTTCTATCTTTATATCAAGTATTTCCAGGCCAGCATCAGAAAAAAAAAAGCTGTCAGTAGCTTCTAACCTGACTAGGTTATATCAGGTGACCTTGGAGCAAAGAAACTAATGTAAAGCTGGTTCCTTGAGACATCCATTTGATCTGTCTGTAAATACTGCCCAGGGGGGTTTGTTTCTAGGATGTTCCTGAGAGTTCTACTAACCTAGGAAGTAAAAAAGATTTTAAATTCTGGAAATGTGGGTTTTTTTCTACTTTTCTATAAAATGGCACAAAGTCGATATAGCAAGGCTTTGAATTGCTTTAGTTCTCTATTGTATTTCGAGAACCAAGATTTTAAAAAGTTTGTTAACTTCTGTTTTTCTCTGCCTCTTTTTTTCCTCTATTCTTTCTCCTCACCAACACTCACATACTTAAACATCGGTGTTTCCTTATGTATATAATTTATTTTTAGTTTTCTCTCTGCTCTTGATTTCTTACCCAAAAGTTCAATAGTTCTCCGTATGATTACTTAATAAAATTTCCTTCTTATTTTGTCCAGAAAGGCCTCCTCTTTTCTAAAAAAAGAAACTGTCAAGATATTTCCAGTCTTGGACAGACTAGCAAGAATATTTAATTAATAGATCATTCAAACAAAAGTTATAAAACAGTAAGTTCTGGGCCGGGGATTTAGCTCAGTGGTTTTGCCCCTTGCTGCGCAAGTGCAAGGACCCGAGTTCGATCCCAGGGACCAAAAAAAAAAAAAAAAAAAAAATAAGTTCTCAGTTATGAATTTATTTTATAATCTAAATCTTTTATCATCTTGGTTGTAAAATATGCATATGCACATAGCCTAAGATGCTATTTTTATCCAGGTAAATAAAAACATTTACTTTTGATAGTGACCTAATCTCAAAAAGTTAGACTCTATTTAAATTTCAACTCTGTGCACAGAAAAATTATGTTATTAAATAAATAACCTATTTATACAAATTATTTATTTTTATATATAAGAGTAGGGAGAGCTGTTTTATTCTAAAAGAAGCTCATTTAAAAGATCAGGGTAGCACTGAGGAAATTTTCTACCTTGAATATTTTATTTAAATGTCATTAAGCTATCAGTAATGTATGCTGAATTTCCATTCCTATCATTGCTGATTGCCAATATATTTGTGGGTAAACAGACAGTCTGTCTCTTTTACAACTGGCCTCCTCCTACCCTGTATGTTTCTTGATGACACTGACTAGTATTGGTGATGGGGAAACTCCTGTGTCAGTGAGTTCCTATGCTTCAAACAGAACTGTGTTGAATTCAGATAAATCTGGCAAGAGAAGCAAGTAGATGACAAGAGAATTAGACACTGTTTATATATATATAATTTAGGGGAATTTTGTGGAAAGATCAAAGCATGACAAGGAGGAACCTTTGAAAATATCTCGCAGCCCAAGTAACACTTTTTTTAATGGAAAATTCTTATTTTGACTCTAATTTAATGCTTAGATGCTTTTAATTTGATCCAGATTTAATTTGCTACTTTTTGGAGAAGGCATCAATTGTATGAAAAACGTATCTGCTCTTTTGGTAATGAAACAGGATTTGTTTAAGGAGCTAACATGGTGGTATTGTATTTTTATAGTGATCACCCTGAAACTTGAAGCATGTATCTCTGGAGTCATTTCTGTCATCTCTAGGTCCACTCTTCTGGCTGTGATTGCCTAGTAACCTTGTTAAAGTTATAGTTCTAAAGAAAAATGGGTAAAGGCCAGGCATTGAAAAAGTAGATTATAATGCCAAATTTGGATATTTGAGTTGTAAAACATTGTAAAGAATCATTTAAAGAACTAAATGGCAGTTGTACATATAAGAACTTATGATAATATATAATAAATACATTTATGTATATTTGGATTTCCCAAAAGGATTTGACAATGGAATAAAAAATAATGGTATTCAACATTGGTATGATAAGTCTGAGATACATAGATAGAGACTCTGAGTTTAGGCTAAGCAACTGCATGGTAATAATTTAGTTAGAAATCTAAAACTGCATATAACATCTACCACAAACATTATATTAGAAAATTCAAGTCTTCTACATTTTAAAAATGAAGCTGCTATTATTTCTGAAATTCTGGTGGCTAAACTAGCAACAGTAAAGATGTCCTGGTTTCAATGAAATATATTTCATAAATTAGCTTATCATTGCACTGATTTAGCATGCCTAGCAGGTGAGAGACAAAAACATGTGTTATCTTCCCTAGGGAACCTTCAATGAATGTCATTCTGGCTTCATATGTCTTTCTTTCCTCCCCTTCTTGAACTGATATAAAATTCTAATGTGTGCCCTCTAGTTCCATCTTCATTGAAATCTAGCAAAACTGCTGAAGGTAAGATAGTGGCAATGGCGCATGAAAAAAGGGAAAAGGAATACAGCAATTCATAACATACTTGAAGAAAGTTGCTATTGTTAACAGCACTACTTCTGTATGTAGACAGGTTAAAATATGTCATATGTCAGTGTTAAAAATGAAGTTATTCATCTTGGCTAGTTTCTTAAAGTTCATAGGAAAGGCATTAAAAATATATTGGCATCTTGAAAATATTTTCATATGTATCTAGGGGCACACCATGTCACTCTCTCAAAAAACAGTAGTCAGGGAAGTAAATGTATGTGATAAAACTATCAGTAATCTTGACAAGTTGTTGTTTAAATACAAGAAATGGTAGGCATTATGATAAACCCTGCTTTATTATTATAAATGTGACATTTTTCAACTATAATAATTCAGGCCAACATGCCTTATCTCTGAGTCTTTGTTCTTTTATGCAAATCAGAATCTCTGATGTAATTATCATTTTCCAAATGATATTCATTGGTTTTCATATCTGCAGATGCCAATGCTTTCAGAACAGAATTATCCTTCTCCTTAGTCGTTATTCCCATTTGGTAGATGAGAACACTGAGATATTTGACCTCAAGAAATATCAAGAAAAATAAGACCTTAGAATCATGCTCTCTCTCTCTCTCTCTCTTTTTTGCAAATGTAAATGTTCAGCTCTTTTTCCTTAGCTTTTAATAGGAAGATTGAGCAGATCTTAAGTGGCATTCTAAGTTTTTGAATGCAACTCTCTGGCAAAAGCTTTAGTTAAGAAATTCTTGTGATAATAAGACAGGATGAAGTTGCACCAATGACTTACAACAGAATTTGAAAAATCCACAATATTGAAATTAGACTGCAAAAATCTAGCCAATAGATATTAGTGCTACATAATACTGGGTGCTTGAAGCTAAGAACTTCATATTTATGGAACATTGGTCCACCATGATTCTTTTCTGCCCAACTCTATGAAATGTGCCTTGTTAATCAGACCACAAACACATTCAGAACCTTTTCTAAAATTAATTGAAGAATTCAAAGTATTATGTTATGACCATATCTTGCCTTTCTTCATCACAGGGGAAAGTACGTAAGTGTGCCCTAAAAATGTATACTATTAAGCTATAAAAGTCATGTAGGGGTAATAGATGCAACTCCCAAACCTGCTAGAGATCCAAAATGGGAGTTCCTGTGCTCTAAAATCGAGGAATGAATTCTAGCGACAACAGAGGTTAAGAGTAGGAAACATTTATTGAAAGATAGCTTCTGTCTAAGAGAGACAGAAGGGGGACCAGAAAATGGGTTGCCCACCCACCCTGCTTTTCAAAGGTGTTTTATACAGCAAAGCTATGAGGTGTGACAGTACAAAGTGGGACACAACTGTAAGACCCAATGGAAAAATACAAGGTGGGAATGAGGTGGGACAAAACCATGAGCAACCAATAGATTACAAGTATAGTCACCCAGGTAATATTGATTAAAGGAGAATCAAATGGGAAAACAAGCATAAGAAATTTCCCCATTTAGAATATCAATCAGTGCTATTCATCTCTAGGGGAAGTAGTACCTCTTTTCTTTTTTGTAATGCTAATCTCTTTTCTTTTTATAGTGCTAACCAGTGAATGTGCCTCAATTGTTCTCCATGTTGGCCCCTTGATTGTCCTCCATGTTGGCTCCTTGAGGGCCAACCCTAACTCCCTACAAGGTATCTAATTAACTTACCTATGTACAATAAAAGGACAAACTGTAATATATGGAATTGCATGAAAATGGGAATTTAGCTGCAGTCTTTAGATCAGTATTTTTCCCTTTATTATCTTTCCACTTAAAATAAAGCAAATGACCACTGTCTTTTCTTGAGGTTTCAGTAGTCATAAAACATGAGAATTGCATGTTCTCATTTTTGTGACTTCAGCAAGCCAGAACTATGCATTAAGTCCCAAATTTAGCTAAATGAAAATTTAGAGCAAATTATTTTAAAATATATTTTAGAAAAATATGTTAATTTGAGCTGATTTTGGTTTAAAAACTTCAACAAAATTTATCATTCTTGAGATTTAATTTCCATCAGTTATCTCTCAGGATGTGGCTTTCTTATGAATCCCTATTTGCCTCTTTGGAAATTAGCATCTTAGCACTATTTTGTAAATAATAATGGTGATCATTTTCAGAATTGCCTTTTTGGTGAGTAGTTATGAGGGCGTTCCTTTTGGTGGAGAACATTTAAGCGGGAAGAATTGGGTCTTCTTTTTCAATTTATTACACTTCCTACTCTGTCATTATCAGTTCTAATGTTTAGTGAGAATGGTTTCCAATCGCCTGGATGTGCTTTGACAGAACTGACAGTAGAAACTGTATCTTAACTTAGCTGAATCAGTGCTGTAGAAAAGCATTCAGGCCTGATGAAGACAGTTTTTATGAGGTACATTTTGTCAGGGTAAACAGTATGAAATCCAATACATTTGGAAGAGCATATTCTGTGTTTGTTAGAAAGAATGAATCACTAATGGATTAAAGAACACAGCCAAGTAAACTTAGGCTAGTCATAAGCATATGTGGTCTAATATTCAAATGTAGGAAATCCAATTAAGCTCTAGCTCGCCTTAGTTTTTCATTCAGGAGGTGGCACTGCTACTGAAAAAGCAAATAACTAAAAAGTTTCTTTTACCAAAAAAATGCATCGAATTTTTAAAATATAAGTTTGAAGTTAGTCTTCCACAGATAGCCAATTTAATTATGCTAAAAATGACATTTTTAATTAAACACCAAGGTAAGCATAAATGGATTTCAAAATAATTAATCAAACATCAAAAAATTGAAACCTTTTTCTGCTTGAGCAGCAGAAATGAAAGAACCAGTCTTCGGGTCTCATAGAGATTCAATCTAATTTAATTCTCTGTCTTCTCTAAATAAACATTCCTAAAACCTTTTTTTCATCTGGGGGAATAAGGATGAGAGGGGTAATCAATATTTCTAGCATTTTAATTAAAACCGTTAGTGGAATAAATCCATTTAATTATCAGTTAATGAAATACAAGGTCATTTACCTGACAGGAACTTTGAGGGTGGATTACTAGCTGGAATAAAGCAGAAGAACCCAATGTCACAGCCATTTAACTTCTGTCAAATTTAAGGTTAAAATCCTTTTAGACTATTTAACCTATTCTCTACCATTTTTCTATTATGTATGCCAATTGGTGGAAGAAATGCATGTTAAAACTTATTTTACATTTTATTGTGATACAAAGTTTTCATTAAATTTTTAGAAATTTCTTTATATTTTTAAGGCATGACCTGAAAGGTTACAAAAGATTTCAAAGTAATTTTATTTTATTTTGTATTTATCACATAAATTTAAAGAGGTATTTCGATTTTTCATTACTATAAATCTTAAGAATTATTTATTTTTTATAAATATGAATCAATAAAGCATAAGTCAGGATACACATATAGACCAAATATGCAATTGTAGCCAAATCACTTTAAATAATTTGTTGTTAGCTTTATACAGCTTTATTTTGAAGTAAATAAGTAACGTATCTTATTAGAATCATTTTAAAAAGTAAGATATGGTTGATCATTGAGCTAGGTTTGTAAACTTGTGTGGTAAGTGATTTTAAGTCAGTTTAACAAACGAAGAAAAGGTACAAAGAGCAGGTTGTAAAGTACATTGTCTTTGATGGTAACACTGGGTTTCTCTAAGCAGCACATTCTGCTCATATTTTACAAAGATAGATATTAAGTATATAGCATGAGAAAGACCCTTATTTTTCATTTCCCTAATATAGACGTTGAATTAATAATCTAAGGATTAGAATTTTATTTTTCTATTTTGTCGGTTTAAGCTTGTCTCATGGCTATACATTTCAGAGATAGAAAAGATAACTGATTTAGGGGGTCTTGTTCTTCCTTCCTAAACGAAACTCCTTATATGTCAAAGAGGTGTGTAATTCAAATGAATAAATCCATTTACTTTGTGGTGCTTTTTACTAAGTTACCTTAGCTCTGTATTGTGCAAGAAACCGAACATACCTTAGAGTAGTTTGTTTTTAAAGACATTTCAGTGTGACTCATTCAAACTTTTGAATGCTAAGTAGAACTAATTTACAAAAATTCATGTTTCCTTAAAAGAAAGCAAATCAATTACCAACTGAAATCTATTTTAGCTGGACCTGGGGTTCCCAATGAAAGTGGAATAATAGTAAAATCAGCATTATTACATTCACCTGGACTGCATAAATTTCTAAAACTTTGAGAAAATAACAAACTTATTAAGAAGGTTGGTTTAGGTGAGTTAGTTCCAGGAACTCATTTTTCTCTATTTTATATTTTTAGTGTAATCCTGTAACTGCAAATTATAAAATTTGCTTATTCTAAGCCATAAAGTTTTTTCTTTTGGTACCAGGGATCGAACTTGGATCTTTGTGCTTGCGAGGCAGGCGGCAGAACCACTGAGCTAAATCCCCAGCCCATATCTAAGCCATAAAGTGAGACAAATAAAGAAAAAAATTATGACCGCCAATTATTCCACCTTTGATTGGAATAGGTAAACAACTAGAGGTGGCCCTACAACGGTACAGAGGGCTTTGGTACTTACATAGAGTGTTTGGTGTTCTTCATACTGAATTGTCATAGGAATTTTTCCAATAGTCCCTCTTTGCCCTTTAACATATATTTTAATGTCTCCTGCCTGGGACAGTCCAGGGGCCCACATTTTAAACTATGCAGCATCTGCCTTGCCCCCTCCTTCACATTTCCAGCTACTTTTTAAACTTTAAGCAAGGTGTCCATGCTTAATATATACGTCACAGCAGCCAAGGTTCATGGATTTAGTGGTTTATGCACTCCTCTAAATTTTTTGAGTGGTTCTTTGTCATCATGGTTGACAGTCTGCTCTGTACTCTATGAGACTGTCTTGGTCCATTTGTACTGCCACAACAAAGTACCTGATATTTGGTAATTTGTAAAGAACAGTCATTTATTTCTCACAATTGTGGAAGTTAGAAGTCTAAGATCAGGACATTAGCAGGTTTGGGGTTTGGGGAGGGCTCAGTCTTCACTCCCAAAAGTGCCTTGTTACTGCATTCTCTGGAAGAGAATGTCTGTCCTCACATGACAGAAGTAACAGAAGAGCTAGAGTGCACTCTCTTTAACCTTAACCTTTTTTAGAAGGGTGCTAAGCCCTCATGACTTAAAAACTTCCCAAAGAACATACCTCTTGATATTGTTGCTTTGTTAAGTTTCAACATGAACTTTGGACAGAATACCTCATTCAAACCATAGTAGGGGTTAGTTGTATCTCTGAGTATTGTAGAATATCCATGTCTTATAGTGATTATTAGCAACAAGTCTCTATGAGTTTTTTTGTCCCCTCACATTTTTTGTTTTGTTTTGTTTTTTGAGACAGGATCTCACTATGCAGTTCAGGCTGACCTTGAAGTCACTATGTAGCCCAGACTGGCCTCAAACTTGCAGTGATCCTCCTGCTTCAGCCTCCTGAGTGCTGGGATTACAGGCATGCACCACCACGCCTGGCAATCCCCGCACATTTTTAATTTGTTTTTAAAGAGTATTCTTTTTCTGTCACCCTTTGACCATGGATTCTAGATCATTTGTTCTTCTATCTACATTATTCCCTTAGGAATTTTATCATTTGAGATGATTTTAACGACCATCATCAGTAAGGATGTCCAGATCTTTAGTTCAGTCTCTGTCCAGTTTGGATACTATAGATCTATCTTCAGTTGCCTGTAGAAGATGGCCAATGGTGTGTGTGTGTGTGTGTGTGTGTGTGTGTGTGTGTGTGTGTGTGTTTGTGTTTTGTGATACTAGGCAACTGGGAGTTGTCACCAGGGCCTCATATATGGTAGACAAGTACTTTATTACTGAGCTATAGTTTCAGCCCTTTTTATGTTTTATTTTGAGATAGGGTCTCACTAAACTGCCCAGCCTGGTCTGGAGCTTATGATCTTTCTGCCTCAGCCTCCCGAGTAGCTGGGATTACAGGTATGCACCACTATGCTGGGCAAGATTGCCAGTTGACTGCTCTTGATACTTAAGACTTGCCATAACAACTATTTATCTCTTCCTTTTCCACTTTTCTTGTCATTATACTGGCATTGTTTTTCAGGCTCCTCAGCAATAGAGGCTGACAGTAATTTTCACTGTTCTCTCACCAGCCACCAAATCCTTCAGAGTCTTCCTTCCTTAAAGAAACATCTTGATAATATATGAAAAAATAAAAGTGAAAGAATTGCTCTGAAATATTAAAGTAATATCAATAAAATTTATATTTTTTAAAAATCCAATCATGTCTTTCTGTTTCCTTAGCTGTCATAGGAGACTATGCCTTTACATTTCATGTCTAGTTTAGTCCACTGCCTCTGACCTCAATTTCCTTTTTCTCTTGGAAACCCAGAATGTCAGGGAATTGGGTTATTTTAAAGCATTCTTTTACTTTCTAGTCTTCATAAAAGCACAAAAAATTCTTTAAAATAAATTCCATGCATTATGATCATTACCTGTTGGATTAAATTAAAGATATTTTTCCTTTTCTTTAAAGATACTTCCAGTTATCACACCAAATTAATTTTTATTTCCAATCAAGAAGACTCTCCATACATGCTAAAACTTTACTACTATACTCTGAGCTTTTTTACCTTTCTCTTCCCTTGATATTTTCTTCCTATTCCTCTTTCCAAATGCACACCTCTAAAAATTTTAAATCCAACATCAGTTTACTCCATGCAACTTTGTATTCTGTAACATTTAAAGCATGGAAGAATTGCTGCATTAATTAGTACATATTAAGCAAGCCTCAAATCAGATATTTTACTGTTGAAAATTTAGTTATGATGTTTGGCCATTTTTTCATTTCCTTTTATTCAATAAATAAGGTTTGCATATCAGTTTCCTTACCTATAGAATGGGAATAATAATTTTTTTTTCTTGAAGAGCATAATGAAATTAGTAGTTATTAAGTAACAAGTTTGTATTTGTTCATTTGCTTTTTCTGGTCCCTGTGTTAGCAAAACTAAAGCAGACAAAACACTGCTTCATTTTTATTTATGGTCATGAATTGATACGTTCAGTAGAAAAACAGACTAATTGAATTCCATCGTTGCATGTTTGTGTAATTTGAATGAGTGGAAATTTCCAGGTTTCTGCTTGTTAAAAACCTGTGCGGACTCAGACTCGCAAACCAGAACACTCGTGTGTTGGGCCATTTGGGTTCTTCTGCCATATGTACAAGTCTAATTTGAAACCATTGTACCTTAAACTATTACTAATTGCTCAAACTCATTTCAGATCTTTATTAAAAATGAGACTTTGCCCTATAAAATGCCCATAATTTTTAGCAGCTATATATCTGTTCTATAATTTCCTTTTTCAAAAAAATGTCATCCTCAGTTTAATATTGGTATGTCATTTGTAACTGTCCAGGGAGTTTTGTGAGAGCATTACAAACTCTAGTTTCACAAGATTTGGACTCTAAACGCTGCACCACTAACATTCTAGGTGTGTTTTTCTGACACAGTACTGCAAAGTATTTCTCATACCCTAAGGGCTCCCCTAGGGGATGTTCTTTCATGAAATGAAATGGCACTGACTAAAATGAGAAATTCTTTTTTGTAAGAAAGTCCATTGAGAAGAACTCAGTCAAAACTATAAGAAACCAATGATATCAAAACAAAATGTGCAATTCAGTGGGTTAATTAAAGGAAGACGTACCACCCTTCTAGTCTTTTATAAAGATACTTTATACACGATGAGAAATATATAAAATGTACAAAAGAATCATGTTCTAAGGATCTGTATAAGTTCACAAAATAATTTATGTGGGATTTTTAACTTCAATCTTGTTTAATATATTGTGAAATATTTTGATGAGAAAATCTAAACTGAGGCATTAAATTCAGAAAAATTAATTAAATGAAAATAAAGTGGCAATGAGTAAAATTATTGAATTAGAAATATATACTATCAGAAAAAGATTGAAAGTGCAGTAGATTAAAAAACAGTTGACTATGGCAGAGGTGTCTATATCACCAGAAAACGAGTTTTATTTGAGTTAAAATACAAAAACTTTATATATGTAATCATTAGCATTCTATTATTCTCCTTCTACCTTGGTAACTCCTGTGAATGACATGAAATTGTATCTAGTTTCTCTACCAAATTGTAGGTAAAGGATATAACCTATACTAAAGACTCAACCATATACTATATTTGAACACTTTATTATTAGATCTTTTAAATGCCAATGTAAATGTTTTTAAATGATGACATCAAGTTTTCAAGTAGCTCTAAAGCATGAGGCAGAGTTCTAAATGCTTTGGGAGATAGCTTGACTTTAGGAAGCCCAAGATTTATTTAGGAAACTAGGACTTATACAACTGAGCAGATAGATCTCTGCCACTGCATATGGTCTGTGATACATAACAGATCATTAGAAGCATGAGTTGTAATTGGGCAATGAAAGAGGTGTTTGTGTTGGACTTTAGAAGACTTTTTGGTTTCACCGAAGAGAGCAGGAGATATGTACTTACAAAGACTTAAGAGTAGAATATTCTGTTTTCAAGAGCCAATGATGAGTAGACAAATTGCTTGGCAGAGGAGATTGTGTGAAAAATAATGAAGGATAAGACTTAGAAAAGGAGATTGGAGTTAGACTGGGGAAGTCTTTTTTTGCCAATCTGTTGTCCAGGTAGATTGAGTTTGACTATATTGTGCCAGGTTTATGGTGATTATGTCATGTGAAATATAATCAGAAATCTAAAGAACATCAATGCGTGTTAAGTCTGTCTCTAGATAAATCTGTTTCCTCTTAAAATAAACATCTCTCTTTTAGATATCACACTGCAAATCATAAAGAGCAGGTTGATATGAAACATGATAAAGATCCATCCATCTATTCATCTATTGGTGAAATAGGAATATTACAAGCAGAATACTCTACAAGAAAAGATAACTTTTTAAAAGAGAAATGTATTTTAAACCATGCTTAATAGAATATATTTATGAAGCAATATTTATAATAGGAATGACTATAACAATATACTAAATGTAAATGTAATTCTATTTCATATGACTTATTATCTGCCCATTAAACTTTGTTAATTACCAAAAATGACTCTAGTTAATAAAAGCTGTCTCCCAACAAAACCTATTTTCTTCTCCCACATTAATCCATAAGGAAGTTACAAGAAAAGGTAAAGAATATTTGCTTGTTTTTATGAGCATTTCCTGTGGCTTGACAAATAGGAAACTGTGGTTTCATTCTATTAGTGGTTCTCCCAGTTTACTCTGTGTAGGTATAACTCAGTAGTCCTGATAAAAACAGACCCAGGCACAGAAACTATAATTCATTCAATCTTAACCAGACCCGGGAATCGGCATTTTAGTGAGCTCTCCAGTCAACTGTGAAGATCATGATCCGAGACTGCTTTCTGAGAAACATTGCTCTAGAATTAAGGGAATACATGAATGTTGTGGAAAATAAACTCTCATTCCTTAACAATTGTCTTAAATATTTTTAAGCAGTTAATCCAGATGGTTCAGTGATTGATGCTGTGGGTCCACTCATATTTCTAAAGGACTTCACTAAGAAAAGTTCTAGGAATTTTTAAATTGAGACAGTGTTTGTGAGGGTTGGTTACATAATTGTAAGTCCTGTACTACTTAAAGCTCTAGCTTTAAATGTGCTTTATTCTGTCTATCCTGCTTAGATGTTTCCTGAAAGTCCAAGTGAATTCATTGAGCAGAGCATGGATAAATGGGTCCATGATAACACAATATAAGGAAATTTGTCACAATATAGTCTACAGAATATACGAATTTGACATAGTCTCCTTGAATGTATTTTATCAGAATTGAGAGGTGCCCTTTCACCTGTTTCCCGGGCACTGCCCTCAGCACTGATTCAGGAAGAACACCCAGCTCTTGCATGATCTCCTGGGAGCTCAGGCTCTGATTTGCCATAGGGGAAAAAGGCCAAGAAATTCACTGTAACATCCTGGAAGATGGCTTTGCAAATCCAAGAAACATTCATTCCCCAATTTGTCAGCTGAAAGGAGTGCAGAGAGTGAAGAGCCTGGTGGCTGTCATGGGTGAGATAGTGACAGGTAGGAAGGAGAAAAGCTCAACTCTCTATGAAGTTAATGGAAACAAGCAGCTCCAATGTTAGTAACAGCTTAAAACAATAGATCATTCTAAAAATCCGTAATTGCTGCTTCTAGCTCTTTTACTCCCATCGCACCAACATTTAGGGTAATGGATTTGATTTATAGTATTTTCAGTTTGGATTTGAATGTTCACTTAAGAAATTTGAGATTCTTTTTGTTGTGGTGACTTCAGATTTCTCTCCATCTAAAATACTGCCTTACACACAATAGGGATTTAGTGGAGACAGCTGTTTTTAATATTGTGCAATGTTAATCTCTCTCTCTCTCTGAGGTAGAGGCAGGGGATCAAATCCAGAGTCTCCCACACATTAAGCAAGAGCTCTACCACTGATCTTTACCACTAGCTCCTTGAATGTTCTTAGTTGATGCTTGTTTGAGACAAGGTCTCAGTATGTTGCCCCGGCTGGTCTTTGAATTCCTAGGTTCAAGGGATTCTCCCATCTCACCCTCTATGGACTATGGGTATACTTCACTTTACCCAGCTCTGAATGTTTTTCTTAATGCTTAGGCTGGATATAATAAATTTTTCTGTAAATATCTGTTTTGAAAGCTTTGTTATGGTTTTTGCAATAACTTTAGCATATCTTGGGACAAAAGAATACAATGATGTGCTATATGGGTGCCATTTCTATAATACTTCTATATAATGAAGCTATTTTCATTAATTTAATACATATATATAATGTATAGCATATGATCAGGATTTAAAAATTGGTGCATCCAATTGATCATAGTGAAGAAAGCATGAAAGTCAGTTTTGGATTTGACAAAAATGCATATTTAATAATTAATTGTTTGTAGTCCAGTATACAATGTTGCTTGACAATAAAGAATCATTTTAATATATTTGGATCTTGAAGATAAAACAGGCAACATAGATTGGTTTAAAAGTGAAGTTTTTGCTAGTTTGACATCTCAATTGCATTTGTCTAATGTTAAATATTGTTCACAACTGGTGCTTTATTTGTTCCCTGGGGAGGACAAAAAAGAGGCTAGTAGATGGTCACATCAATAATGTTAGCTTAGTACAATCATTTGTTTATTACATGTAAGAAAGGTGAGTCTATGGGGGCATTTCAAGTCAAACTCTTCTGTTTCCTATATGATCACTGAAAGATTATTATGTAATTCATATTTAAAATATTAAAGTCATGTCTCTATATTTTGTAAAGAGCATTCTTTTTCATGTTTTGGGGGTTTTAATTTATATTGTATATATCTCCCTGTTTAATATTTTAAATTTGGTGTGTACTGCAAAAGTGATTGCTGTTTTGTGATTTACAACCTTGGAGAAAAATAACATAGTAGTCATAACTTTGCAGTTTTTTGTGATGCATGAAGATCAGATTTTTTAATGTTGGTTAATGCTTTGCTAATTAAAGTGTGCATGTTAATTAAAGCAGAGGCTAATGTTAATTACCTATATTAATGGAATCTCATGTAGCACCTGCCTGAAGCAATGGGTTCAATTTTCAAAATATCTCAATTAAGGCTGAAACTTTTGATTTGCATCTAGTAGGGTTTCAATTAACTGCATTGAAAACTTAAGTAACACTCTTAGGGCTGCAAAATAGCAGTGATTATATGAAGTACAGTAGCATTTGGTAGGTTCATTTATAAAGAATTCTTTTTGCTAGCTTAAGTATATTTCTCTTATCTACTGGTCAAAATTCTGCACATCTGTTAAAACCTAGGAAAAACATCACCTCTTCCATGAAGTATATTCCAATTTCTCACCAACTGTAAGTGCCTCAGTATGTCACTCTTACTTCCTTTACACAGTTCTGCCTTGTATTGTAGTTAGTTGATGGGTTATATCTTTTACTAACTAAAAGATGCTTCTCTTCATTTCTTGCAGCATAGCTGTAAGATATTGGCAAGTTTTATAAATTGGAAACATTGTTTATTAAACAACTACATTTATTGACCAAAGTAGAAATGAGTGAACTTTTATAACATGACTATTCCATTGTTGATACATATAAAGCTACTTTAAGGAAAGCATGAAGTTGCTACTTGAGATCTTATTGCATTGTCAAACAACTAATTGATAGTTTAATTAATTCCAGTTATATATGACCTAGAATGGAGAAAGGGTATTTATTCAGGATAAGTCAATATTATGAGACTAGAGAACAAGTGTTTATATTAGTACGAATGATGCTAACTTTTACTTATGTGACCAGAGAACATGTGTTTAGTCAGTAGGAATGATGTTTCTCTTTTACTTCCATATTTATAATCTGATCATACTATAAGTAAATCTTGTAGCTTAGATTGTAGCTACAAGCACAAATACTTTAAATAAATTATTCTTAGGCTTGTGTTGTTTTGGAAACTAGCACATGAGATTATTGATGTAACGAGGACCCAAATCTTAATTTTAAACAGAGGTACTGGGGAGGTAGAACACTTTCTTAGCATCATTCAATCCTTAGCACCACTAAAACATTTTATACATACATATATAAAATATATGAGAGAGAGAGAGAGAAAGAGAGAGAGAGAGAGATCTGAAGCCTGAAGACAGGTGCATTGCCATTAGTATGCATATCAGTTCTCTTCAACTTACTATTGTATTTACTGAAGTCCCAGTAACAACCATTCCCACTGGGTCTTTGGAAGGGATTACAAGCTAACATATTTGATATCTAGTATAACCATGGTTTCAGAAAAATACTTTCTATTACTCTAAATAACTCAAGGGAGCAATAATCTCAATAAGTATATACAAATAGTTTATAAACTGATTTATGTTCCCTAGAAATCAGTATGGTAACTGTTGTGCCTTTGTGGACTTTGACTCTGATAACTATTGATCTCATAGGGCCAAAATTTATCTCCATTCAGCTGTAAAGAATATCAAACAAGCATAAGATCTCTATACATAAGGTATAACTGGCAAGGTGACACAAAAGGCATGTATCTGCTTACTATCCTGATATATTTGGTGAAATGATGTTAGCTGTCATCTTGATGGCAGAACATGTCATAGCCAGAAATGAGATATGAATGTGTTCTTTAATGAAGAGCAATGCAGGTTTAGGTGTGAGAGCTCACATATCTCAGGTTGCAATTGGCTTCATCTTGATTAATTAGAAGGTAGAATAAATGCAATAACAAACGTACATATCTGACATTCCTAGGATGAGGCAATGGGCCAGATCTTTAAAACTTGGAGAGCAATGTCACCAAAGTATCCATTCCCCATCGTGCCACTATTAAGGTGGCAGATGGCAGAGCATTAGCAGAAAGATATTGTGAACAGCTGGAAAA
Source organism: Heterocephalus glaber (assembly GCF_000247695.1). The sequence continues at coordinate 4,177,139 of NW_004624838.1, read as the reverse complement.
CATCTGGTAGGAAGTGAAAGCCTAATGGGTATGCTGGGCTGTGCCTAATTGTGAGACAGTTACTGGAAATCCTGGAAAGAAACTTCCATGTTTTGGTAGATAGGAGAAAGGAGTTGGCTAGAGCAATAAATTCTACTTCAGAGATTTGAGAGAATTCTGAAAAGATGTGACTTCAGCACATGGCAAATATATTAAAGAACATTAATTTGCTTTTCCCCCAAATTCTAAATAAGAACAAACTTTTAAAAGAAGTCCATGAGTCCTATATGGACCTGGAATATACTTTAGGAAAACATTTAATTTATCATTAAATTATGAATGACATTGAAAACATGGATTTTGAGAGTATGTGGAAAGGTTGGATAAATATAGAAACACTAATTAAATTGGGGCAACAGAAATAGACTATTTAACAACTGGATTCACATTTCCTCTTCCTTAATCTATGGCTTTTGTGGAACCTAGATGAAATTTTAAAGGACTTTTAGATTCTCTGGGCCTCTATAATTCACCTTTTTTTTTCTCTTTTTCCTCACTACAACCATTTGTCTTTGACTATCTGAGTCATTGTTCATGAGCTTCCTTTGTCACAAAGGATTACCTAACTTTTAATAACCTCTCTATCTTTTAAGGCTTGCTCCAAGAGTGCAAAATTTCATTTTGGGAATTTATAATTCTCTGCAGAACAAAGGTTCAGACTGATAGATAGAATTTGGGGAGATAAAATATACTGATGCTTATTACATGATTAAGGTGGATTGCCTCAAAGATTACTAGAAAAATTCTTTTTCCATGCAGCCTGTGTTGGAATGTGCAAGCCTAGACATGTCATGAAGGAAAAGAGGAATCTAAATAAGTAGTAGGGATTCATGAATTTCCCAAATACTGTCCTGATCTACTTGGCATTGATAGGATTAAACAAGACTATTCAAAGCATAGCCTTTCAGTAAATGTTAGGCCCTATTTTCCTTCTTGCAGACCCCCTTAATCATTGGACCAAATTTAGCCTTTTCAACCATTGCTTTTTTTTTTTTTTTTGCTTGGGATAGAATTTGTTCTGCCTTTGGGCTCTAGGGTCAAGCAAACAAATAAAATGAAAACAAAAGAGCAAAACTGTTTACTGTAAGCAAGGTCTGAAATTCTCAGTTTCCAAACATCTAGGGTCCAAATGTCCTTTTTAGAAAAGAGAGATTGTTTTGAGTTGAGGACCAAGTGGAATCCAACTGGGTAGGGGCTCAGACTGGAAGGGGTAGGGTAGAGCAAGTACTGTTCATTCAGGCTGACACATGCATGAAGTTTTGGAGAGGCAATTCAGAGAAATAGGCAGAGAGAAAGTTAGAAGGAGGAAAGAGAAAAGGGATAGTGTCTCCAGAAAGAAATAGCATGAAGATAAAACAAGATAAGTCAAGTGCTTAATAGATGGTGCAACCCCGGTCCTAACACAGAAATCCACTATGGATCTTGCATATCAATAAGTCATGACACTGATAATAAATCATGCTACTGATTGGGAGTCAGCAATCAGAATCAACAAGAAAAACTCCTCAGAGTGAGGTTCCATCGCTTTCCACCCTCTGAATATATGAAGGGAAAGAGTTACAAGGTAGTTGAGTTGTGAGCTGTAACAGGACAAGATGATGAGAATCTGTAGACTAGAAGCAAACAGTGGTGGTGCACAGCCATCCAGTGTGCAGAATCAGTGTCGTTTCTGGAGGCAGCAAGAGTGAAGAGCTTTGAATAAGTCCAAAACTCACGGTATACAGTACATTGAGCCTTGCAGAAAGTGACTGAAGTGTGTACCTTATATAGTAGCCTTGATGTCATATCCCAGCTGTCAGCTGTTTTGTTTTTGTGCTGGCACCCTCATAGGAAATTGGCTGGGGATTAGTAATTGGGGTTTCAGGACTACTGGCTAGAAAGGATACCTGGAATGATTAGTAGAAGCATTGTACTCGGAGCCAGAAACCCCTAGCTCTTCTCATTAGCTATGTATGACTTTAGATAAACTAGCCTCTGGCTTCTGCCTCTTTACAGTGAGTATAATGATACTTAATCTGCTGATGCACAGCATAAAGTTGTTATGATTATCAAATAATACACATGAAATTGTAATCCATAAAGATGTAAGTGAAATTTATTTTTGAGTATCAATTCTCTATTAGCAAGTGATTTTTTTTTTTTTTGGTACCGGGGATCGAACTCAGGACCTTGCACTTGTGAGGCAGGCGGTGGTAGCACTGAACTAAATCCCCAGCCCAGCAAGTGATTCTTGATCAAGCAAAACATTACTCTCAATGACTTAAGCATTTATCCAGATATATATGGAGTGAATATAAGAAGCTGGTATAGGGAATGGTCTATATAGGAATTTAGGATTACCACATTCAATTAATCTGTTAATTTGCATACTATTTCAAATAACTGGACAAAAATCAATACTTGTTTCACTGAATAATAGATTATTTGGGATGTAACTGTAAAATATAGACATTAGTTATGTAAAATATAAAAGTTTATAGCTCTCTTTAAATATCTATGAAATGGCAAAGAAGTTCATTTTGAGTGTGGAATTATGGCTAATAGTAAGATGTTTATCATTTTTTGGCGACTGCATTTCTCCCTAAGGCTGGTTCTAAAGCTGCAAAGTCATAGATCGAAGACAGTGGTGCACTTAATATCAGTACAAAAGGACTTCTTCTCATTGCTGTCTTTTATTCTGATCCCCACACCCTTTTTATTTCTATCTCACAATGCCACTTACACTGAGGTCCCAGCAGTCTTTAATAGCAACATGGAAAAGCTAGGTGAATCATTGTGTGGACGGTTTCATGTTCTAGATTTACCTTTTTCCTTCTGTCATCTCCTAACTTTTGCCTCTATCTTCTATCTCCTATAAATGAGAAATTTGATCCAGAGCCTTTCTGGAATTCAGGATAAACATTTGTTTGGCCTATATTAGTGATGGCAAACCTTTTAGAGCTTTCAATGATAAATAACTGCCTGCAGCACACGTGCCATAGGTTCACCACCACTGGCCTATGTATTTCAAATGGGATTCTCTCCTGTCAGAGTTTCCATTATTTGTGATGTTAAAGTGGTAACAGACAGATACTTTCTTTGTATAGATGAGATTTCCCAAATAATTAGCAGGTAACTTGTGGGGGCAGTGCTTGGGCATAAAATAAATATTCAGTTCCCTGTTAAAATTTTGCTTAGGATTTTAGAATCTATTAATGATTCTTTTTTTTTTTTTTTTT
>NW_004624838.1:4152938-4164442 GCF_000247695.1 Heterocephalus glaber | reverse complement strand
TTCCTATAAATGTAAATTAAATATCTATTATAAACCCTTCTGATTTTTTTTCTTTTCTTCATCTTCAAATATCTCTCATTTGTCAACGGATCACATCTCAGTATAATATCTATGTAAAGTGCATTTTCTCCCTTTTAAATACTTTTATATTCTCATCTGTTTTTATGGCATGTTACTGCATGTCTCCAGAGGCACACAGCATTTTTATTTTCAAGTAAATTTATATTAGTTACAGTCTCCAGCTGTTTTAGATATAGGATCATTTCCTGTTGGTACCGTTTCCAGGACAATTCCTTTTCTCCTCACAAAAATGAAAAATATAATTTAACAAAGACATCCTATAATTGCCTTCATATCTAGCAAGGTATCTACCAATTTAAATACTTTATTTTATTTAAAACATCTGTCTACATAACATCTCGTGATTGTACAGAACTATATCATCCTTGGGAAAGGCAGCTGCTACCATTTTTATTTAATTTATAGGGAACCAACAAAAATACCTCCTTAATATTGAGTCTTCTGCCACTATATTATATATGAGATTTTTCGAAAATGAGAATAGTTTGCCTTTTTGATGCTTACAATTTTGTCTTTTCCAAATTGGGAAAGACAATCACTTTAAAAATTACTATGGAAACATTTTGTAAGACTAGTAAGCTTTTGATATATATATATATATATATATATATCAGATGCTTTTGATATATATATCTCAGATGCAATTATGTGATGTAATATATATATAACTCATATATATACATATATACACATATGCATATATGATGGCATGCTGCTCTACTCATATAACGTCTCATTTTAATTGTTAAGCTTTCTTAACTTCATTTGTCTCTAGTGCATTTTCTTTTTATTTATAATAAAAATGTAAATCTTTTTTATTGTGAAGTCCTCATGCTGATTAGAGCAGTCAGTTGGTATTTTGTTACTTTTTAAAAAAATGAATAAAAATGGTTACTTTTACAAAAGCTCTTTGTCTTGAGGATGATACTGAGTTTTTCTTATAAAGAAACTCATTTATAAATTCTATTTACTGTGTATGACCCTTGGAGTCTAAAATGAAGTGTTTAACTTTTAACAGATCATATCAATTTAGACTCAACTGAAGGCCAAAAACAACAGACACTGAGGCTTACAATACTATATCTAAATGAGAAAGTTTGCCTTTTCTAGGGAAGTAATCAAAATATTCCTTTTTGGAACACTAAGGGTAAGAAAGGGAAGTGATTATGGTTCTCTAGTGACATACTGACAGGAAAAACCAACATGTGTGCCACCTGAGACATCTTGTTCAGGAACTTTCTGGAGGGTAGTAAATTGGTGTTGGCACAAACACACACACATACACACACACAAATGACTTGATTCAGCACTTTTCAATTTAAAATCCCCAAACACTAAAGAAAAAAGTAAATATTCATCAAATGATAAAAATTTATATTGATTTTTATTCTCTACATTAGCAGCTCAAAGTCAAGATTCTTGACAGGGTAGATGTTGGATTGAATGATTCTCTTTGAAATGAGGATATAGGCACTGAGCTGAGAGCTACCATGCGTTCCTGAACCATAGGCCCTGATTATTAGAACTGTAGGAGGTTAAATTTTAAAAGAACAGTATAAAGGCAGACTTGTTCAGTTCTGTTTTGATAACTAAATTGTTATTATTAGTATGTAAAGTAATTCTTGTTGTTCCTGCTTCATCCCTTTTTTCCATCACCATCTAAGGACAAATATTTTATAGAACTTCAAAAGAACTGGAGTGCATGTTATGGTCACAGAGTTAGTAGTGGCATTTGCCAATATAATGTACTTGGGAAGGAACAGCCAGGGCAAGAGGAACTATGATTATGTCTTTTGTACCTTCACAATATACATTTTTAATTTTTATTTTTTCCCATGAAGTAAGTAAGGATTTTCTGTAATGCAATTTAGAAGATGAGAGTAAGGACGCTGCTGTAAAATATAAGCACAGACTTGATGCCTGTGTCATTGTGCAGATATTTGCTAAGGAAACAGTAATAGAGAGATGTCAAAAATTCTCATCATCCTCTCCAGTTCATGCAGTGTAATTACACTTCCTCTCCACCCTCATTCATGCCATAAAATGCTGAATTTTTAATGAGCTTAGGTACTTGCATTACAAAAAAGGAGAAAGGGAATTGTGGATTAAACTCTTCACAATTCACAGATACAATTGTGTAATGTGTTTGTTTTGTTGTTATTTTTGTTGAGTTTTTAATAAATATCATTAAAATAGAGAAAACAGAGCTGGGGATTTAGCTCAGTGGTTCCACTGCCTGCCTAACAAGCGCAAGGTCCTGAGTTCGATCCCCAGTACCAAAAAAAAAAATAGAGGAGATATTTTTCTTTATACACAAATGTATATGAAATAATGAAAATAGTGTTAATGTTAATTATTCCATTTTTTTCTAAAGGCCTACCATTTAATAAATACAGTGAACTCACGAGAGCTCATTGTAACTCAAGTTGGTTGTAAGTCAAGACTATTTTTCCCTAAGAAATAATAGAAATATTCATATTGCATTCCAAACCTCCCAAAGTACCCTTTAACTAACCTTTTCATAATTAAAAAGGGTTGTATAATGTGTGTGATTTGCCAGAAACACCAATAATTTTCCTAGTGTATTCACCAAAAAGTTATAAAATGTACCTAGTTTACCAGAAACAACAATTTCATACTGTACCCACCATTCAAGTGGACATCTTTGGCTTGCAGAAAGAGAGGATAAAATGGAAGGTGGTTATTTTTTGGAAGGTGAGTCCCCTTCCATAAGAACATCAGGAATCTGGCTCTCTGGTGTCCTTTCTCTCCTTGGGAGAGTCTGTAGCCCACTAGCACCTGCCTCTGGCTCACAAGGTCTCAACTTTTTCAGAACTAAAAACTGGTCTAAGGTTGTCTGTTCCTATCTTTTGTTTAACATCATCTGTAGTATGACATGACATTGTCATTAAGCAAATGAATGCATCAATTGGCTTTTTCTCTATCTGGGTGGGTTTTCTCTACAAATATTTGTAGCTCTGTCCATTTTTTCAGGATTTCCTTTATTTCAGAAGAACTTTGCTGTACTGATTGCTGATGTTCCCCCTCCTCTTCAGAAAGAGTCTCAGCTGCCATTCTGTTGCTCAGCCAGAAGTTGCTGAAGTTCCTCTATAGACAGTTTCTCTGAATGTTCTTATCCCAGTTCTTTAGCATCACCACTGTCTACCTGCAAGCCTATGGACTCTGCTATAGTGACAGTGTCATCAACCGTAGCATCAATTGAGGGCTCAGGCTCCTCTACACAGCCTTCAAAGTCTCTCTCCTGTATAATTTTAGGCCACACTTTTTTCCAGGCAGATCTCAGTGTCCTTAGAGAGACATTGGATCAGGATTTCTCAATTAACCCCACACAGGAAAAATTGACATTAGGGTTGTAACTCAAGAGTTTGGTTGTAAGTTAAAACTAAAATTTTGGTTGTAACCCAAGTTGTTCATATGTAAGTCCAGTCATAACTGGAGGGTCCACTGTATTAAGAATGTAGCTTTTGGGCCAGGGATTTAGCTCAGTGTTTTCGCTGCCTGCTGCACAAGCGCAAGGACCAGAGTTCGATCCCCGGTACCAAAAAAAGAATGTAGCTTTAAAATTGAATTTCTTAAATATTATAGTTAATGTTTTTAAAGCAATAAGTCAATAAAATAAAAACTTCTAAAGATACAAATATAGTATTTTTGACTGAAGTCAGTTATCTTTTGCATACAGACATGAGACCTATAAATAAACCTTGATAACCTAAGGCTAGATTTTCTGGAGCTGTCAATATGATCATAATTTTGTATATTAATGTGAAGATTAGTACATCCAATAATCTTACTGAGTAATAATAATGAAATAGTTTTGTGAGTCCTCCTTAAAAGTTTGATATATATTTAATTTTTAACAAGGGAAACATTTTAATACTTTTGTAATTGTCCAATGATAAAAAAATACCCCAACAAATTTTCTAATTGTTTCCTTGACAGCATTTTTGAAGAGGAATATTAGTCTTATCTTTGCATAAATATGTGAGCTTCACTTACATAAAATAATTTTTCTGTTTGTAGATTATATGTTCCCTGTGAGTTGGACACTCTGTTCGACTTGCATTTGTTTCTTATATATTGCTAACATGTATAGGACACTCAGGATATATTTGTTGAATGATTAAATAAAGACTCCAAAGAAATGTATCACTCCATTAGTCTTATGATTCCTAGCTCTGACTCTGTTGAAGAAAATTGTGCATGCCACTCAATTGTACATGCAAGGCTGAAAAAAACAAGATTCTCATTCATTGTAACACCAAATGTTATTTGAATTTAGCCAGAATGTAGTTAATCATGGATTTGTGAATTAATGTCCATAGGGAGTTTATTTCTGGACAAGGGAAATTTACTATGAATTCAATCCCAAAGGTGAGTTATTTTAAGAAAATATGAACTGCCAACAATGGTAAGAAAAGCCAAAAGGCAAAAAATAACTAGGTCTTAGGAAAAAAAACACCGTAAATGTGAGAACTCCAAAACCTGGAATGAGTATGGGGAACTCTGCCAAAGAAAAGAGTGAAGATTTCCAAGCCCAGATTCTAATCAATTCTGGAAGTTCTTAGCAGGATCTATGGGAGTCTTGAGACCTGAAGGTGTTTCCAGAAACAGGAAGCAATCTGAGCTAGTTGCTTAAGAGGGATACCACTGGGAGGAAAGAGGTAAGGCATAGTAAATATTTGTTTAATGAAGTAAAGGAAAAGGTGTATGCTTAGATATACTGTACTGAGGGTTTAAAAAAAAAAGCTGTGTAGTAAAAGTAGGAAAACATCCCAATGACAAAATTATTGCTAGAAAAAGTAGTTTACCTTCATTATATTGAACAATCCCCATGATTTTCCTGAGCTAGTATGAAGTCTTCCAAATACAAATTGTGATGTTATCAAAGTTTCCTCCAAAAGCCCAAAAATCTTTTGAATTAAAGAAGTTTTTGTTTTTTTCTAGAGAATAGTAAGCAAGTTATATATTTTAATAATTTTCTTTTCTGGCAAAGAAAAAGATCTCCTAAGAGAGAACAAAGCCAACAATTTTAAAAAATCAAGCTGAAGTTACAGGCTTCAAAATGTTTTATTTCTTTGTGCATATGAAATCATTTTAAATGTTCAAACTCAGCAAAATGTATTCAGACAATGTGTATAGAACACTTGTTACTTACATGGGCTATGTCGAATATTAGGACTACAGCAATAAACACATGGACAAATGTCTTTGCCCTTATGGAGTTTCCAATCTACTGAGGGAAGATTGAAAACATAAATAATGTGTCTGGGCTACATATTGTGAATTTGTAGAAGGAACAGGAATTGTTAGGGGTGAGAGTAAGCTGCAATTTAAATAGCAGGTTAGGGGGCTGGGGCTTTAGCTCAGTGGTTCTGGCGTCTGCCTTGCAGCGCAAGGTCCCGAGTTCGATCTCTGGTAACAAAAAAAAAAAAAAAATAGCAGGTCAGGGAAGACCTAGATGACAGGATGACATTTCAGCAAAGACCTGAGGAGATGAAAGACTGAGCTGTCAGGCAAATAAGAGCAAATGTCCTCAGAGCACACTCACTAACCCTGCTGGGGCAGGTGGGAATATATTAAGGCCTAAGGAAAGACCACTGAGAATGTGGACAAAAGACCAAGGAAAATGTGGACAAAGGTCTTACTGGAGGATATTAAAAAAAAAAAGATAAATTAGAAACAACAATGTAGATAATACAAGTAGAAGTGGTTTTGCCATAATGGAGAACAGACAAAAGGGGCTATATCTGGAGGATAGATTTTGCATGAGTAGAAGCTAATGGCTATTGTAAATAATATAGTACAGGGGTCAGGGATTTAGCTGAGTGGTTCTGTTGCCTGCTTTGCAAGCGACCTGAGTTTGATCCTCGTTACTACTACTACTACTACTACTACTAATAATAATACAGTAGAAAAGAAAAATTTGATATAGAAAAGAAAGTCCATTATCAATTATCTTTGAGTAGATAAGAGGGCATCTGGTGCACAAATGGAAGGATTGGCTTTACATAGAAATACTGACCTCTTTCCCACATACAGAAGACCTACATGCAGGTAGGCATTAGTGGGATCCTATGAGGTCTATTATGAATGATCAGGGAGGTCTACAATGATATGAGTTGAGAAAATGTAACATTACTTTTAATATTTCCAAGATATTTAACCCAACAAAGGTTGCTGGGATATGTGGTGATAAAGAAAATTGTAAATGTTTCTGAACTAAATCATTACTTTTTAGGACAAGTATTAATCATATGTCTGTATGTGGTTATAAAAGTGAGTATGCATATAATCCTTCAAGATTGTTAGGTCACATAAATCTAACTTCAAAAATGTATCACAGTTGTTTTGTTGTTAGGTATACAAAATGAGTTGGAAGTATATGGTTGGGTAATAATGCAGGCTCCAAAGATTATTAAATTTGGATCACTGTATATTTAAATAAAATATTTTAGAACACTGTGTCTTGTGTCTTGATTAAATTATTAATTTGTAGTCTGAGTTTGAAGAGGATTATCTCTAGTGACTTAGTCATTAGGTACATACAAAATCAAGGGGGGAAACATGCCAGTAATGATAAGTTGTAAAGCAATTATATTAAGTCTCGGGTGAAATGTAGTATTTCAAATTTTATTGGATGCCATAACAAAATACTGCAAAGTAGTTAAATTTATTTTTCACAGTTCTGGAGGCTGGAAGTCCACAATCAAAGTGTTCATAGGTGTGGTTTCTGGCAAGGCCTCTTTCCTTGGGCTATAAAGTGGTGTCTTCTCACTGTATTCTCATGTGGCCTTTCCTCAGTGTGTATACACTTTTGATGTGTCTTTTCATCTTATGAGGCCCCACACAAGTGATCTCATTTAGCTTTAATTATCTCTTTAAGGTCCTATATCCAAATTTAGTCACACTGTGTATGAATTTAGGAATAAGAGGACACAATTCAGTCTGTAATATTGTTTACATATTTACTTCAGATCCTAGTTACTAAAATCTCTTTGGCATTCCCACTCTGGGATGCTGGGTCCCAGCCTGTTAGGAACTGATGATTTCCTTCTCACCATGGTATTTTCAAAGTACACCAAGTGGCAGGTGGTTTGCAAACATATTTGGATGACTATCTTGTGACAGAAGACAGAGGGAGGAAGACTAAGGCCATTACAGAAAGAATAACGACTTTGAGTTCTGTCCCTGGTACCAAAAAAAAAAAAAAAGAAAGAAAGAATGACGACTTTGCTGCCACTTAGTTGTGCCCAGGACAGTGTCTGAATTCCCTAACCTCACATCTTGTAGTCTGTCCTTTGACTTTAGCTTCTTCATTTAACTGCCTCTAGATGCCATTCTTTGAACATGAGCCATACTTTAATGACTTTAGACCCTAAAAAAAATGTTACTCTGCCTATGAAATATTCATCTGCTCCCTCACCTGATAAAATCATATTCATTACCTCAGTTCTGGCTCAAATGCCACTTCTATCAAGCCTTTACTGCCCATTCCCATCTTCAAGAGTAAACTGTTTTATTTCCCATATTTCCCCACAATCCATTGCACTTGGCATTCTTGTAGTTATCTATTGGTATGGCTTTGTCCTCCATCACAATGCTCTTCTCAGAAGGCAGCCATGTTGTATTCTCCTTTGTATCCAGAGTACTTGGTATAGTTCCTGAGGTGTGACAGAGTTTCAATGAACATAGAACTAATAAATGAATGTATGCATGGATGTACAATTCATTTATTCAACAATTATTTATTGAACCTCTTTCATCTTCTAGATACTCTCAAGGTGTTGGGATTGAAAAATGGAGAAGGAAAGATGTAGTCCAATATATTGCTTGGATTCTGGAGATAGAGACAAAAGTAAATGTAAACCACCATATGCAAGAGTTATAAACTATAATGTGTACTATGGAGGAAAGTAATGTGATTCTGAAATAAAATAGAGGATCTATTTTAATAGGGTCATCAAAGAAGGCCTCTTTGAGAAGTAACATGTCAGCTAAGAGGTGAAGAATGAGAACACATTATCAAATGAATGTTTAAGAAAAAGAGAATAATACTGTATATGCAAAGGGTCCTGAGGCAGGAAAGAAATGTTTAAAAAAACAAAATGTTTAAAGAATTCAAAGAAGGCAGGGATAAGACAGGCATGGTGATCTAGAAGGAGACTAAGTCTAAGGCAAGAAGTGAGGTCTGAGTGGGAAAGAAATAGATCTCTTAGACCATGGGGAAAAGTCTGTTTATTTTGAATACAGTATTAAATCAACTTGTGTTTTTTAAAGACCACTCTGGCCAAAGTAAGGGAAGAAGTAGAAGGAATAGGAGTGAGAAAGAAGAAATAGTACATTGTTAGCAGATAATTGTTGGATAGCAGGTGAGAGGTGAAGGCTTGGACTAAACTGGAAGCAGTGCAGATTGGAGAGACAGACTGAGGAGACATTTTGGAAAGTGACTCAACAACTTAGTAACTTGCTGTGGGAAATGAAGAGGAGTCAAAAATGATTGTTAGACTTCTGAACCGAGCAATAAATAGATGGTGACGTTTATAAGGTATAAATATGGAGAGATTTGGGGCAGGCTGTGAAAATGAGAACAAAGAGTTCTGTTTTAATTAGTAAGGCCTAAAGTGAGCCAAATAGTGATGTCAGGTGATTAGTTAGATATATAATTGTGGAGCTCACAGGAGAGGATTGGAAGACATTACTATATTGATGGCATTTAAAGAAATGCAGAGACTATAAAGAAAGGAGATTCGGGGGCCAGGGATTTAGCTCAGTAGTTTCACCGCCTGCTGTGCAAGCGCGAGGACCTGAGTTCGATCCCCAGTACCAATAAATACATAAATACATAAATAAATAAAGGGAGATTCAGAATCAAGCTCTGACATTCCAGTGATCTCAGCTGTAATACATTAAGATCAATCAATGAATAATATATAAAATGAATTTGGAGAAGGAAGTATAGATATTAAGAATCCATTGTGTTGGGCCAGCCAACAGGTAATGCAGGCTTAAAGTAGAGTGAGAACTGTTTCTTTTTCTCTTCTCATTGCAAACTTTTCTGATGGCATTGGCATTTCATCTAATTTCAACTACTGCCTCTAGGTTTGTATTTCAGTTATCATATTTCAGTATTACTGCATATCTTGCTCTGATCCATCAATACTTAAAACTAAAAGACTCAAATCTAACTCATCTCTTCCATCTCTCCATATTTCTCTTTTTATATTATTTCTCTAATTGATAGTATGATGTGCCTCCCAGCAACATAGAAAACAACAGTGAATCCATCAGTGAGTCTTGCTCTCTTTTTATTTTTTTAATGAGTAAGTGGTCAAATCCTATTGATAAGGCATGTTTAATATTCATCAAGCTAAGTTTCCTTATCTAAAATACAGTCACTTAAAAGTATCCAGTATTATTATATATGACAATAAATTTCTTTTAAATGAAGGAATTGTGTTACTGGTTTTTAAAAATTGTATTTTCTTCCAATCTTTCTCCTAAAAATTTATCTTTGGACCAACCTGCAAGGTAAGAAAAATTTAAGATGGTCTGCAGAGAGATTTAGACTGAAAAAGCCATTCAACCTTAGCAGAAAACACTTCTTTGGTTCTATTTTTATAAGCACATTTAGGAATGAATCACTGAAAGCAAAGGTAGAAACAGAGATAAATAGGAAAGAACTGGGCCATCTAATTCATCTTGTTAGTGCAGAGAAATTTCTAGGGCAAATGTCTGTGAAATGCTATGTAATAAAAGTCATAGATTACAACATTTCAATAATTTTTGTAAGGTGACTAATTATCTTGTGAGTTGTTCTCAGCTTTGTCTATGAACTCCATATCTCCCTGTCATACGAGAGGAGTTTCATTTTGTACACAGAAATAGCCAAGGATCAAAAGAGATGAACACTGATTACTTTTCTATGGTAGTAATGGGTCCATACTATTTCCCTCTTTATAATACTTTCTGTGACCCATAGCAGACATTAGTAAGATCGTTACTCAGATTGAGCCATGATCCAGCACGTTACTTCGAATGGTTAAAAACTAACAGAAACCTCTGAATATCAACATATCCCTAATGGCCTACATGTATTATTCCACAAGATGGCTTCTTTCTTGTGTTTTGTAGCTTTGCAGTAGAAGGGAGGCAGTGGTATTTGAGACTGCTGTTTTTAACTTCTTTGTTCAATATCTGTTATGTCATTTATCACATAAGAATTTGTATGCTCTTTTCAAGGCTGTATTCTCTTGTTTTTCTAATAATCAATTCTCTATGTTCAGTTTTATCCTTTTAAATATATATTCTGAGATCAGAATTATTCCTCCTGATCTCATGGTGTTTGCAAACCTCTTAGTTGGCACTTTTCTATATGTGCCTTTAACGTTATGCATACCCCCTCTTCCCTATCATTTATAAAGATGCAACTTAACAGTAGAGTTAGCATTTTCTTTGTGCCTTTCCACCAGCCACACCTCCTACTCCATGTAATATTACCCTTTGTTTATATATTTAATGTAATTCTTTTTTGATACTGGATATTGAACTAATGGTCTTTGCACTGAGCTACATCCCCAGCCCTTTTATTTTTTATTTTGAGATAGGGTCTCCCTAAATCACTAAGTTGCCCAGGCTGGGCTTGAACTTACAGTTATCCTGCCTCAGCCTCCCAGAGTGCTGAGATCATAGCTGTTTGGCGCCATGTCCAGCCCTGTCATAATTCTTTTTTTTTTCCTTAGATTCTTTTATTGGTACATTTTAGGTGTACAGTACATTTACATTTATCTTTGGGTACTTGTACCTTTACATGATATATCTTGGTTCTTATTTTTTCCCCATTTCCTGTTGTCCCTTCACCCCCACCACCCTTCCCTATTTACAAAGACTTTGTTTCCATTTTTTCCTTTTTTCATAATTTTTCCTCTCCCTTCTTTCCTTTCCCCTACCCTTTCCACTTCCCCTACCCCTTTGGACCTTTTCTTCCTAATTCCCACTATCAATTATTCATTTTAATCATTATTTACACTTTCAGTTTCTCACACTAGAGAAACTATTTGGTATTTACACATGTGTGCCCTACTTATTTCACTTAAGAGTATATCCTCAATATGCATCCATTTAGCTATAAATGTCTCTAGTTTCTCATTCTTTATGGCTCAGTAGTACTCTATTTTACAAAAAAAACAACACACATCTTCTTTATCCAGTTTCCAGTTGTTGGGAACTTGGGCTGTTTCCAAGCTTTCGCTATTACAAACTGTGCCACTGTAAACATGGGTGTGCATATATCGGTGTGGTATGATTTTTTAAATTCTTTTGGGAAGATACCCAGTAGGGGAACAGCTGGGTCAAATGGGACCTCTAGTCCTAGTTCCTTTTTTTTTTCCCATTAAGTTTATTGG
>NW_004624838.1:4087072-4148338 GCF_000247695.1 Heterocephalus glaber | reverse complement strand
AGTTTCACTTCTTCCTTTCCTATCTTTATTCCTTTTATTTATTTCTCTTTTCTAATTGCTGTGGCTAATGTTTCCAGAACTATATTGAAATGGTGTGGTGATAGTAGACATTCTTGTCTTGTTCCTGATTTTATTGTGAAGGTTTTTACTTTTTGTCCATTTGTATGATGTTGACTATTGGTTTTTCATAGATAGCCTTAATCAGGTTGAGATAAAGACCTTCTATTCCAATTTCCTGTAGGGTTTTTATCATGAATGGGTGCTGGATTTTGTCAAATGCTTTTTCCACATCAATAGAGATGATCATATGGTTTTTGTCCTTGACTCTGTTAATATAGTGTATTACATTTATTGATTTACGTATGTTGAACCATCCTTGCATCCCTGGGCTAAATCTGACTTGGTCAGGGTGTATGATCTTCTTGATGACCCTCTGTATTCTGTTTGCCAGTATCTTGTTGAGGATTTTTGCATCTATGTTCATTAGGGAGATTGGCCTATGGTTGGGTCTTTTTTGATTGGGTCTTTCCCTGGTTTTGGAATAAAAGTAATACTTACTTTCAGGAATGAATTTGGAAGTATTGCTTTCCTTTCAATTTCATTGAAGTGTTTAAAGAGTAATGGCGATAGTTCTTCTCTAAATGTCTTGTTGAATTCAGCAGTGAAGCCATCAGGACCTGGGCTTTTCTTTGTTGGTGAATTTTAATTACATTTTCAATTTCACTGATTATAATTGGAGTGTTTAAAATTTTTATATTTTCTTCACTTAACTTGGGCAATTCGTATGTACCTAGGAATCTGTCCATTTCTTCTGTGTTTTCCATTTCATTAGAGTACAGGTTCTCAAAGTAGGTATTGATGATCTTCTGGACTTCTGCTGGATCTGTTGTGACTTCACCTTTTTTGTTCTTAATTGCATGGATTTGAGCCTTTCTTTTCTTCTTTTGATAAGGTTGGGTAAGGGTTTATCCATTTTATTTATTCTTTTGAGAAACCAACTCTTCTATTCATTGATTTTTTGTATCATTTCTGTCATAATTCTTAATCCAGTTGAGTTTCTTATCCAAGCCAATTTGTTTGAGACATAATAATTTACATAAATTAATATGCCAATTACAGTTTTGAACTGCTTTCTGAAACTTCAGTTATATAATATTAGCATTGTTTCTTTAAGTTCTTCCTTGGCAATCTAGCACATTCATAACTAGCTGCTTGTGAAAAGCAGCAACATGGGAAGTCTAGAATGGTTTCAGACCTTAGTTCTCATACACTATTTTCTTTACAGAGTCCTAATTTGGCCTTTCTAGCAAGTGCCACTTTATAACACTCTCTTTTTCTCCATAGTCAGGTCTGTAAAATGAGATCAGGCAAAGTGCCTCATTTGACTTTGGTTACTAAGGAGAACAGGTCATGTCTGATGTGATTTTTCTTACATGTTCTAGACTTCTATAGACTACTCAACTGTTGACCCAAACTGTTTTTCTTAAGAGAGTGTGTGATAAAATTATAAAATAGCAGTTTTAAGGTTCATTATAAATGTTAAAGAATGTACTTGGATTTCATGAAACACACTAAAAGAAGAATCCTTAGGTTCACAAAATACGTGAACTCAGTATTGCTCTGGTCTCTATATTTACCATGAATATGTGAGCCCTTGAGGAGACTTCATTCATCTGGTGTTCTAGGGAACCCTAAAGACACAGGGATTATAACAGCTGCAATAAATAAAGTATCTATTCAATATATTTCCATCCCAAATATTATTCAGCATTCTTTTTTAATTAATTAAGTTTATTGGTACACTTTAGATATATATAATGATCACATTCATCATATGGAATTTGTACCTGTACATGATATATCTTGATTCTTTTTTTTTCTCCATTCCTCTCTCCTCCCTTCAACCCTTCTTCCTCTCCTTATTTACAAAAGCTTTTTTTCATTTTTATCTTTCTTTTGGACTTAGTTCAATAGAAAACAGCATGGTGAACTTACTACCTTTTCTTTACAGTGAGTTCCAAGCAACTATGAAAGTTTTAACAATTCAAGCCTGTATATAAGCAAAAAAATCACTATTTCTTTGACTTAAAATCAAGGCAAAAATGCAAAGAACCCAAAAAGGGTAAGAAAGGAATTGTATTCCACTATTTAAGAGGTGTTAGAAATAATACTAGGCTTTTTTATTCTCTCCAGGAAAGAAAACAAAGATGCATTTAGTATATATGTATATTATAAATATATAATATTTATATATGATAGTAATGTGTGGGTTGGAGGTGTATCTTTAAAAAATAAATGTTGCATATGTGCTAATGTGAGGAAGAACATTAAGGAATTTCACAGAATTTGTATGTGAAGTCTTACATAGTATTATGATCTCAGGGATATTTTGTGATATTTACTGAGTCTTCTGGGAGTTCATTTATTCAAGTTGTATTTTAAGGAAGAACTTACAAGATTCAAATATAAAATATAATTCTGTAATATGCCCAGTTGATCCCATTAAATCTAACCTAAAAAGAGCAGTATACCAATGTGAACATTTCTCATTTTTTGAGTTGTTACAACTCATTTGAGATGCATTCCTTCTGAATTAAAACAGTAGTTCCTTTTTGTCTCTCTCCAGGCTGAGGTTCAGCTATGCTACCTGGAAGCACAAAGAGATGCTGTTGAGCAGATGTCCCTCAGGCTGTACAGTGAGCAGTACACCAGCAGCAGCAAAAGGAAAGAAGAGTTTGCTGATATGTCAAAAGTTCATTCAGTAGGAAGCAATGGGTAGGGAACTATTCTTTTTGTTGTTTTATTCTCACTAATCTACTTTTTCAATGACTTTCCACTGGTAGGTGTTAGACAAGCATTTCCTCCTTAGCTAACAGACAAGGAGAAGCTCAGTAGACCAGGCATTTATGTTGTTTTCCATTTATGCCAGAATTGAAGACTGTGGATTTTTATCAGCCTCTGCCTTCAAGCCAGAACTTCCTATTACTATTACTTTATAAAAACAAAACAACAGCCACAACAACAAAAGCCTTGTGATTTTATGAGTGTTTTTGAGACTACATTGTACCTATATAGTATTGGTCTTTCTTCTCTAAAAATTGGTTTTTTAAAATTGTATTTTCACCTTTTAAACAACATGATTGGTGCTAAAACCTATTTATGTAAGCTTTAAGCATCAAAACTTCTTTGGAAATTTGGTAAGCCATAACTTTCCTCAGTAACATAAAAATTTAATTATGGTTTGGAGACCATGGGCTAGCTACTTACCTTTACATAAAGTCAATTGAAATTACACACTAGCATTTGAATTGACTATGGCAAGTGAAAGGACTCAATACCTTCAATGACTTATCAACAATTTCATTCTTCCTGAGTTTTGGATGTATTTATAAAGTACTAACTATGTATACTATTCAGTAGTTAAGTCATGGATTAAGATATTTCCAAAACTCTTCAAAGTTATGTAATCATATATTGTATTGTATAATTATAATGTATATTACATATATATATCATCTATTTTTTCTCTTTTCTGGCTCAGTTCTAATATTTAATAGGTGATTATAAAACAGTAAAAGAGTAGTGATGAAGTTCAATTATTTCATGGTTTTAGTAACTTGATAATAATCATACTCATAAAAATGTAAACAGTGACCTGCTTCACTTTCATAAAGAGCCAGATAACAAGGAGAAAAAACTATTCTCCAAAGTTACATTACATGTTTATAGCATGACATAACCCCATGGAGTGTAACTCTAGCCACTATATTCCCTGATAAGGCAAGGGGAAAGAAGTCTTTGCACACAGTTTTGTGCATTTTAATTTTAAAGTACTTATAGTTCTAATTGGACCTACAAAGTTTTCTCTTAAATTAAGTACATATATTACAAATTTTGTCATAAAAATGTAATATCTAAGAATACAGGAAAACAATCACAGCCTTGATTTTTTTAGGAAATGAGAATGGATTTTTCAAATCTTTCTACCTAATTTGCTGCCTTATCAGTTTTTTATACATAAGACATGTTATGTATGTAGTTGATCCATCTTATTTGATTCAGTAGACATTTATTCACCAGAGAAAAACTGTAACCACAAGAAAGAAAAGTTTAAATCTTATAGCATGAACAGTAAACTGTTTTGAGGTCTTAGTGTGCTTTAATTTTTGCAAACGCCTAAATAGTCTCTGCTGTACACACAGGCACAAACTTTAGGTCACATGTTCATGTTTTGTAAAAGCCCTGGGGATTGAGTAGCATCACATGCTTCTAACCCCAGATTCCAAAGACCCAACCTGAGTACTTATTTTGGGCTCCATGAATCATAAATCTGCTCTGGGAATTGCTTAGTTAACAACAAGCATTGTTCTGTGAAGTGGGAGTAGGTGAACTTGCCTGATATCCTTTGTTTATGCTCCTTGGGATGCTGAAGGCTGTGTATTGTGCAGAAATTTCAGAGTGCACTGAAGAAAAGTCAGCTATTTAATACTAAGAACAAAAACCATATACTCCTTTCTATTTTCTGTTTACATACAGGAAAGCATTGTTTGAGAAATGCATGTGGGTGAGGTTATCTGGGGTGTCCTGCCCCTAAGACTCTCTGCTCCCACAGTCAAGTCCTTAATCTTGAAGCCTTAAGAACATAGCCTTGAAAAATTATCTGCTCCAATGATACATAAACTTCATTAACTGTTCTTTGTGTTACATAAAATGAACATTGTTTCTAATAAGTAATTGTGAGAATAGTGTGGGCTTTCCAAGGTCTCCATTTCATATGCAGATATCCAGTACACCAAGTAGAAAATTAAATTGGTAATACAATTCATATATTTTTATTTCTTCCCAATGCCTACATGCATGCTAAGAAGAGTATACGTACTAACACAGTTGAAAAATATATAAGACTACTTTAAGGAAGACTCAGCTGTTCCATAGAATGGTGATCTTAAATTTTTGCAAATTTTATATAACCAAATTATCATTTACAAGTGAATTTATAGCTATGTGTGGTGGCACACACTTGTAATTCCAGCACTGTGGAGGCTGAGGCAGGAGGATCACTGCTGCTTCAAGGCCACCCTGAACTACGTAGCAAGACACTGTCTCAAAAAAAAAAGAAAGAAAGAATGAAAGAAAGAAAAAGAAATGAACTTACAACTTCTCTGGTTTGATGGGAAGAAGTATATAAGGTGGTATACCACAGCTTATGTTCAACTATGAATTGTGTGGCTAGCAGTCATGCTTGTGTGTGGTGGCAGGATTTCTTTGAATGCATGTGATGCCATGTGACCTCTAGTAATAGACTGTACTCATCTTAGCAGTCACTTGGGCCTGGCTCCAGCATCACAGAATGGAGCCATGGCTCCTAGAGGGCCCTGCAGCGTGAGTCTCTGGTGATTCCCAATCACAACAGAAGTCAGTGCATTCAGATTTAAGTAAAAGCATTTATCAATTGTATTGTTTCTTTCATCCACTAAATATGCACTGAGGGCCTACTATGTGCATGGCACAATGCACTAAGCATAGTTTGTGAAGATTTACATTCTGTGTATTTTATAAAGTGCAACCATCTATCTCTTTTTCAGATGCCTCTCCCTGTCAAGACAATGTCTGATTTCATTTTAAAATGAATTTCAGACATATTTAATTCATTAGTAGCATCCTACTTCTTGCTGTTAAAATTTAGGATAGAGTAAAAGCCATGTCTTTTGTTCAGTATGTGAGAGGCCTGAGGAACAGAAAGGACAGGTAACTTACTTGTCTGGGACAAAAGGTTTAAGATGAAACTAAGACCTCAACTCAGAACTTTGCATCAAGAATGTAGTAGGTAATCCCAAAAGTCATGTGTTGCCTTTTCTTTGAGGACTTCAACTGCACCCTGGATAAACTTTTTACTAAAATACTGTATTGTGTGTAATCCACACTGTATGAAATTTGAATTAGGGTATCTCCCTATTATAGAGAAGTGAAATGATCTTAAGGAGATTTCATTAAACCCCAAGAAATTTTAGAAAAGCACTGCAAAGCAGGTTTAAGTAAAAATACAATTGAGCCAAGTGTGGTTCTATGCATCTGTAGTCCCAGCTACTTAGAAGGCTGAGGCAGGAGAGTCACTTGACCCCAAGAATTTAAGGCCAGGCTGGGCAATATATAAGTACTTGTTTCAAAAAAAAACCAAACAAGAATGGTAACAAAACCTCAGAAAAACAAAATTAATTAATTCATTAATTTGACAACCTTTTTAAATTCCTTCTGCATGTCACGCTATGTATGAAATATCCATATTAATAAAGCAAAAATGAAATGATCCCTACCACTGAAAAGGTTACAGTTTTGTAGGATCACAAAGATCTGTAAATAAATTGGAATAAAGGAATTTAAGTATTAAGTTAAAAATCTATATGCTTTAGAGGATCAGCTTATGGAAGTCAGAACTCAGTTCTGTGTCCAGGGGAACTGGAGCAGGTCAGGAAAGATAGAAGGTAGAGAGGGTTCTGGAGATGATTTTTGAAAAAAGATTAGGTCAGTAGAAGCCTTTCAGTTTAATCTGAAAAGTGCCTATTGAGCATCTTCAAAAGACACACCTCAGTTTCTGCCTTCATGGAATTAACAGTGTACAAGAGAGTAAAGCATCAAATCAGTATTTTTATGTAAATCAATGAGACAGGGAAACAGAGGGTGCCAGGAGAGCTTAAAACAAATGGGAGGGGTTCTATGAGGCAGAGCTGCATCCATTGTGTTCACTATATTCTCCCCTGTCTCTGGCGCTGTGCCTGGCACATGCTAGGTGCTCAATGAACAGTTGCCTGTATAAATGAATAACAAACTGATGTGGGGCTGAGAGAGAGGGAGCAAAGGTTTGGAGTCATCAGACAACTTGCTGTTTCATAGGACTTGGGAGCAGGGTAGAAAGTTGCAGGATTTGGGAATATAAGGGTTGGGAGAAAGGTAGTCTAGATCTTGGGGTACATCATTTTGGTTATGTTTCTTGGCTAAGATTACATGTGCACTCCTAAGCCAAAACATGCCCTGCCTGTCCCATTCTCCTGAAAATTCTGATTCAGTTGGAAGTGGATGATGATGATGATGATGATGATGTCCTGATGCTTATGTCCTAACCACCAGTTGAGAAACTGCTTCGGGGTTTTCAAAGTGTGGTCTCTTGTCTAGAAACATCAACATTTCCTAGAAATTTGTTAAAAACGCTATTTTAGGTCCTACTCAAGACCTGCTGAATTGCAAATTCTGGGAGTTGGGATCAGCAATTTTTGCTTAACAAGTCTTCTGAGTGATTCTGATGTTAAAGCTTAAGAAACACTGCTTTGGACATTGGAAGTTTTTAGGTTGGAAATCAGTGGAGAACATGAGGAATAGATTTGAGAGTAGTCAGAAAGGATAGATAAATCTCAGTGCCTCCATCAGATGAAGGGAATGAGAGGGAGACATTCTGCTGCCCCAGTTATTATCTCACGGAAGAAAAAGAAAACAGGAGTATTTGGATTCAGATTACTTTGGTATCATTCAACATTTAATATTTATTGAACATTTACTAAGTGCAGGTTTATGTTAGGTACTGGGAATATGGAGTCAGTGGTACACAAAAGATGACATATTTATGTAAATCAGGAAAGCCTTCCAGGAAACGTGTCATGGAGGATGGTGGAAGAGGAGACAGCATGTGGAAAGAGTTGGAACAACCACTAAAGGATATGATATCCTGCATGACTAGATTGGCAATTTGAAACAATATTCTGGCAGTAGTGTGCAGAATATATTGGCTACTAGACAATGCTAAGAGGCTTTTCCAGTCACGCAAATGAGAAATGTATCCTGAGCTAGGACAGCAGCAATGGAAACTGAAAGAAGAAAGTTGGATTGACAAGCCTTGGTCACCAAGTGGAGGGGATTATTGATGGAAGTGAGATTGAAGAATGGACTTCCATATTTCAAACTTGTAAATTCTGGCAGATGAATGTGTCATTTACTGAGGTGGTGGATACCCCATAGGAGCAGAAAGAAGTTTAGAAGCTGAAGATCTGAGACACAGTTCTAGTAATGGTCTGTGGAACATCCAAGTGGAAATGCCCAGGAAATGTGAAGCTCAGAAATGCTTGAGTCCCTCAGTCATCAGCAATAGTATGATGATTAGGGGTTGGCAGAGGCTGAGAGAGCTAGGAGCTTATCTTATAGTAAGATATCTTCTCCCTATCCCATCCTCCCTAGAAAGACATAACATTGTCTTTAAGGAATGATTGTTTTAAACACTATGAATAATCAGACTTTTTTTCAATTAGAATCTTTCTTGTTCTACTATACAAGACTTCCAGAATAAAGACTGTATCATTGAGAATTCCAGGGAGTACCTTGATTGTCAAAAATTGAGGATTACTGTTAACTGTTACTTCTTATCTTGATACAGGTAAAAGCTCCTGATCCTAGATTGTTATTACAATGTAATGGTGCTTGGATTGCTTCCGAATAGAGATTGCTACACAAATAATATTTTGGTACAGTCATCATGCAGTCTGATTTCTTAAATGATAAGAAAGCATACTAGAATAAATAATACTAGAATTTTGGCTGTGCAGCCTTAATTGGAACATTTAATCTTGTCAAGATTCAGTATCTCAGTCTATAAAATGGGTTTAGTTATCCCAGTTATTTCACACATTGTTTTGCATCAAAGAGATACAATGATTTATAAGGAAATATCCAAAATACCTGTCGTGTAATAGGTATGTGAAAAATCAGTGAATGAAATATTTATTGTGCAATTAGCGTTGTGAAATATATATTGTGCTAGGGATGAAAAAGTTGCATGAGACTCTCTACAGACCTCAATGTGGAGGGAAGGAGTAAAAGAGGAAAAGAGGGGAAGAAGGAGAGGAAGAGAAGGAGAAACATAGATACAGTCTTATAAAACAATAAGCAAATTTTAAGATGCACAATGGGAGTTCTGAGGAGTGCTATCTAATCCAGATAGTTAAAAGGAATGAGAGGAACTTAGAAGAAGAAGGAATATCCAAGCTCTCTTAAAAGATGCATAGATTTTTAGCCCTTAAAAGAGGGCTAGTAGAGTAAAGGAGGAAGATTTCAGTTACAAGACAGTGACTATGTTGAGGGTATGTGTTGAGGATTGGTATAAATAACAGGAGGTTGTTGAAGTAAGAGGACATGCAGATGATTCCCAACTCTGCTTCCCAGGACAGGAGGGATTCCCAAGGGAGCTGTTAGGTGAGGTGAAGTTCTAGAAGATACCTCAGGTTTTTTAGCCATATTCTAGTCTTCATCTGGCTATGGAGGAAATTGGGGAGTGTCTGTAGGAAGCTGTGAGTGTGTAGTTGGGTTTACACGTTGCATATAGGAATATAGAAGCAATTCAGCCCTTGTCATGGAAGTTTATAGCATAATTTTTTCCTACATCCAAAAAGTATATATAGGTTATTACTAAGCAGAACAAAATGAACTTTAAATAGACAAAAAGCTGAAGTTTTCCAGAAATGATGAATCCATTTTCTTCTGTAGGAAAATAAATGCCTTTGCACTAGTATGAAAATACATACACAAATGTATATAAAGCATCCCCAAGAGAAATAATATTGACAAATGAAAAATAAACCACTATTTAAAATATTTCATGGTTAAGACCATCTTAGTTTCTCTACATTAAGGAATAAAATAAGCTGAATGACTTTAACCACATGAGAAGGGATATAATCACCCTGAATTTCACTGCTGCAGGTAATCTTTCTGGTTTTTCTGTTGAGTAACAAGGCCCGGTATTTCTGCACAATCATTTTAGTGTGCAGAGCTTCACTCTTTTTAAAAAACATTTATTTCCCTGTTCATTTCCCCATCTCCTTCCACAAAGAATTTGAGTTAAGTTATAGAAATGTTGACAACAAAACAAGTATTTGGCCTAAGTAATTAAGGCAAAAGTAAAATCTTTTTTTTAATTTTTTTTTTTTTTTTTTTTAATACCAGGGATCGAACTCGGGTCCTTACGCTTGCAAGGCAGGCAGCGGAACCACTGAGCTAAATCCCTGGCCCCTAAAATTTTTGAAATGCATTGTCTGTGAATATCCTTAAGAAGAGCTGTGATTTGGCACTAAGCTTTCCACACCTAAAAAAAAGAAAGCAAAATCAATAATCATCAGACTCATAGAATATTGAAATTAAAAGCAATATATATACATAACATATGTAACAAATTCTTATGCCACTGAGATCTGGGAAGAATTTCTCCTGTAGTTCTTTAAGAAGACAGATGTCTGTGATATTACATCGCTATAGGAGAAACCAAATTCCCAAGGCAGTTTTTGATGCAGGGCAGCAGAAGTGATATTTAAGCATAAGTCAGTAGGAGTACTTCTGTAAGTAACTGCATAAAACCTTCTAGTCTGAGCACAGTGCTCTCTGAGCAAGGTCACTTTCAGTGGAGGAGATAACATCCAGTTGAAAAACTCTCCATATTACTTCTGCTACCATGCTTTTGTTTGACATATATTTTCAGGTTGCTTCCTTCCTGCCATAACTCCTCAAAGGGTTAATATTCCTTGTTGCCTATTAAATAGTGAGACCTACCATAAGTGGTCCTTTTACAAAAGGAATTGCCCAGCAGGGCTGGATATTGACCCCACTTAACATAAGATAGTTTCTGTCTTTTAAAAACAAACAAACAAAGACAAAAAAGCATAGTATTATCTTGCTTTATCTTCTGAAGTACAGTTTCCCCATTTATTTTTCCAACTACTGATCCTTTCTTTGATTAGAATTTAGTCCAGTATATTATCTGAAAATTTGGACGGGGTTTTACTTCCTGACAGCCTAACAGAATCCCTTAAATATAACCAGAAATCTACATGGATATTTTTTATTTTTATGGATAATATTGGTGGTTAGAATTTTAAGGATTACTACCTTGGCAATCATACATGTTTGTGGACAGGTAGTCCATGAGAAAGTGAGGACAGTTATTAACAAGTTTGTAGGCTTGATTTATTTTTCTGAGACATTTCACATGTACATAGATATGTATAAAAATTGAGAAAATTATTGCTGGAAAGCACTCCATATTCCTTTTTATTTATTAATGGCAAAGGCAGGCTGCTTTTCTCATGAGGAACTTGCTCATGAATTTTCATTCAAAATAGTAAATTAGTGTCCACACTTTAATATGTTTAGAGTGGAAAGGGATTCTACATGCAACTGTGCATATTGGATTCCATGTCTGGAAAGCTAAATTTTATTCTTTAATGATATTATGATTGGGCTAGGTGCCACCATTATATCTCCCTTCTGTACTTACATGCTACATGGAGTAGAGGATGATGGGAAATTCTGATATATTAGTATTGTACTTCAGAAAAACACTTAGACTATATATTTTTGCAAGATTTTGTTACTACTCCCTTTAGTCTTTTTGAAAACCAGAGGCAAACTTCCCTGTTCAAATAATGTGAACAGTGAATACTTAGTGAATATTTGGGGAAAGAATCGATATGCTAAAGAAGCTAGGAAAATTGGATCATTTAATAGAACTCCCAGTATAGACAAGGTGGTATTTCAAGAAGCACTCTGATGTTTTTAAATGTGATAGTACGAAATGAACCCTTAAGTAGATGAGAAATTAATTCTTAAATACATATATGTATAAACTTAAGTGTATATATATTTAATATATACTAAACAAATATTTAGACTTGTATTTTGTATATCTCTATATCTATTATCTATTTCTCAGCCTGAGGTAAAAAAAATTGTGAGGACTTTTTAGTATTATATTTTCTTCAACCAATAATTGATCTACTTTGATGATTTCCTAATTTGGAAGTCTGTTTAAATCAAAATTCCTTCCTAGGCCAAGCTGAAACCTCATATATTCACACACATCTCCCATTGATTTCACTCGGGTGAAACTTTATCGTTTAAGCAAAGTTTAAGTTGAAATGTTGAGTTAATGATGCTCACTTTAAATACCAAAGGCTGAATGCATTTATGTATTCAAACACTTAGCTTAGTCAAACATAGCTCCCATCAGGGTTAGAGAAGAGAGTTATTTCTTAAAATGTACCAGCCTCACAAGTAATATATTACTATACTATCTGCAGAAAACTGATACTAAATAAGCTTTTTAGTATTTTCTTTGATGAAAAGCTTTGAAATCTTTGTAAATCTTAAAATGGTAGAGCATAATGGTGAGTAGTATGCTAGGAAATACTTTTGGCAATCATCCATAGTATTTTAAACTTAAGCACTAAAGAAAAAATTACATATCTATTTTTCTATAGCCTTGTCTCTTATCTCTGTTGATACTGGATTCTCAGACTATAAGATAAACACATTCATAATTATGTATTTGTCTAACAAAAGCTGACTTGAGTTAGAGGATTTGTTGTCCCTATGATTTTAAACTTTCTAAAATGGGAGTATTATGTCTACAACAAAATGTCCTGTTCTTGGGACTGGGACTGTAGCTCAATGGTAGAGCACTAGCCTAGCATGCATGAGGTATTTGATCTCAAGCAACACACACACAGGCACACACACAGAGTAAAACTTTTTAATTGAGAATCTATTTAAGATTAGGTATATGACAATTTAAGGACAAGTATCAAAAATAATACCCAGTTTGGTGAGGTGTTTGATTTGTAACACTTTCATAGGGTATATTTGAATTTGCTTTACATTTATCGATCTCATAACATATCCATAGAGTACAAAAAAGGTATGCTTTCAGACCTTTAAACATCATTAGGAAATTACATGTGAGTGAATGAGTTGACATAATAAACCTAATCACAAATACAAAAAATTTTGTTAGGAATGTCCTTCCAAATAAGTAGTTCTTATCTTCATTACATTTGTAAGATTCCCAGCTATTTACCACAAGTTCAGGAGCCTCTGTCCCTTGTAAAAAGAAAGACTAGAGCATTTGTCACCAGAAATTCAAGAAAAGAATCTGCTTCTGAATTCAGCTGACAGAATCAACACATAATTTAAGGAGATTTAAAGCTGCTAACTAGTTCTATGATATTGTTGATAAATTTATTCATCTGTGATCTTTTCTGTTTACCTATACAGTAGTTGACACTTTTCCTACAGGACTTGAAAAATACAGACTTTGCAAATAACAAAAGCAAGAAACTTAACTGTTTCCTGACCTAAGAATTTTTCTGCAATAATATACACTTAAAATTGTGATCATTTTCAGAAGCTTCCACAAGAATCGTCATAGAAATCCAGTAATTCATTTCTGATTTGCTGCAATGCATTATATATTTAATTTCATTAAATTTGTAAAAATCTCAGGTCTTTTCCAAACTTGTGAATTTATACATGACCACAATTATTAGGCACAGATTCTTTTTAAAAAGTTTTTGTGTTTTGAATTTTAAAAGCTTTTGTCATTAGAGCTTTATAAGAATGATTTGTTTGGAACATTGGTGCTGATTCTACATTGATGAGCCAAAATATGGCACCAGAGCATTTACTGTATCTAACAAATCAAATATCAAACCTAAATATTCTTAGCTAGGATGAAAACAGATTCTCCTGGATAAATGATGACTATGTATATTAGGCTCATTCAACACTTATAGGTCACCAGTGTAGACTCTGAGAAGGACTCTTAGATGCATTCAACTAGAAGAAATGTCTTTTGTTCTAAAATCCTTAATAAGGAAAATAACAAAGCAGTTCAGTAGATATAAAGGCATGGTTAAGAGCCAGTGAAAAAAATTTCCATGGTGCAGAGCATTTTATTATCCTGAATATATTTTTCATTTATTTTAAAATCTATTCATTAATAATTGCCTTGTTTATAAATCTTTTTTACCTTTCACTATAACAAAGAGGAGGAGGTGAAAGGAATGGGATGGCAACTAATTAACTGAGCATGAACTACATATAATCATTTTAAGTAAGCAAATGTGCCATTATAATAAACTGAAAACAAAAATTGTACCTACAAAACATGTGAAGTTTATCTTTGGTAACAAAGATGCTTTTGGGACATCTCCATAACAAAGATGCTTTTGGGACATCTCCATAGCTAGCTACTCTTTGGAAGTCATCCTTGCCTTACTGAAAGTTTTCAGTTTCATTATTTACCTTAATTCATTATAATTCACCAGGTGCAATCCTCAAAACTGGGGATACAAAGATAATAAATTCATCTCTGGCCTTTGAATTGCTTAGTCATAATCAAAATTTTTTTTCTACTGTAAACGTGTACAAAAAGAAAACAAATTTTATTTTCCATTGCTGATTGGTAGTTTTATGATACAGCCTGTCCTCATACTTTCTTGGGAAAGCAAGTAAAAGACCTGCTTAAGATGGGAGTTCAGGCTATTAAACACATTATAGCCCCCCTAATTAATTAATATTCTCTTTAGGGAATAATCTCTTTAATGAATAACTTATTGAGATTATTGTTCAGTTTTTCAGACTTCTTGAACCTCTCTATTCTTTTCTCCAGGGTGACATCTGAGTAAATAGGAGTTTACAGTGACCTTCTGATTCTGTAATACAGTGAGGTCTCCTGGTTTAACATAGTGGTTGGGAACAGGCTGGCTGGGTTCATCCATGTAAGTCTTGTCCCTAGTGGAGAACTATGGCTAGTCTAGCTTTTGTTTTCTTTTGGCTTGGTCAGGCCCCAGTGGAATTTCTTCCTGACTAAGCCTATTCTCAGCTTTCACTGACCCTACCAACTCTCTGAGGTGTGGCTTCAGAGGCCCATCTGGCTATCCTTGGGTTCATTTTGCCTTTGTTGCCAGTTTACCAGCTGAATTTTCAGGCAGTCTTGGGAGTTTTGTCTTGGAGAAATTAGAAAACAGGGAAGAAAAAGGAGCACTAGCCAAAGCATCTCTCTCTTCCCCCCCCCCTCTCTCTCCTCTCTCTCTCTCTTCCCCCTCCACTCTCCAACATACCCACTTGACCTACTGTGGGGACACCATGTAAGGTAATCTCCCTAAGAGTGTCTGCAGGAAATGGAGCTGACATTCTTGTGCTTTGGCTTTCCTCTTAACCTTTCTCATGTACCTCACCTGTAAGTAAAGATCAAGAGAGGAGAGGACACATCTGGGAGTGCTTGCTCCTCCTACCCTTATTTCCTTCTTAATCTCCAAAACAACTTAAATGGAAGAGGTGAGTTTTATCCTTGCTTTGCTTTCAATAATCCTCCTGGATCATAGTCTCCTAATTTTGTGGGTAGCATTTCACTTGTCTTTATGATTAAAATATATGAAGGTAGAAAACACATTCACCTTGAGACCATAATGTTAGGTGAAATAAATCAGACACAGGAGGTTAAATATTATATGGTTTCTCTTATGTGAGAAATCCAAATAAATAATTTAAAGAGCAAAAGAAAAGATAGATGATAGAAAGCTGGGAGATAGACTTTGTAAAAATGAAAAGGGGATCTGTGTATGGGGAGAGACAGGAAAGAGGGGAGAGGAAATTGAGGTACAAAGGATCAAGGTACAATATGTATATGCAGCAGTTCTCCACAGTGAATGTATTTGTTTAGCTCAAACAAATACTAATGAAATAAATATATGAAGATCCTAGGAGAGAGAAATAGCAACCATAATTTAGGAATTCCTAAATAGCTGTACCTATCATGGAAACAGGTCACTCCATTTTAGTTACAGAGTTAATAAAGCAATCCTGGGCAGGGGATGTAGCTCAGTGGTGCTGCTGCCTGCCTTACAAGCGCAGGCAAGGTCCTGACTTTGCCCCTATTACAATGGTTGGTTTGTTTCTTAGTTATTTTGAAATAAAGTACTAGCTCAGATTTCACATATATGCTGGAAGTTCTTGCTAATCAGAGTGTGGTTCATGGACCAACAGCTTTGCCAACACTTATTACAAATGCAGAACTTTGAGCCCCTCCTTTCCCCCTACTGAATCCATACCTTCATTTTTTTTATCTCTTTTAAATTTTTTCTTTCAGATTTTTATTTTTATTAGTACATGTCTGCAGTACATACTAATGATATTCATCATTGGGAGTTGGTACATGTACATAACACATCTTAATTCTTTTTACTTCTTCTTCCCCACCCCTCCCTTCCCCTTTCCTCCATCTGTTGGTCCCCTTCCCATTTGCAAAAGATCTATCTCTCTGTTTCCTATTTATCTTTCATCTTGCTCTTTAATTATTTATGCTTTGTGTTTTTCATATAAGAAAAAGCCTGCAATTTACGCTTGTGTGTCTGATTTAGTTCACGTAACATTATGGTCTCAAGGTGCATTCATTTTCCTACAAATGACTTAGAATTATCCATCTTTATTGCAGAGTAGTGTTCTGTTGTGTAATAATGCATTTTCTTTATCCATTCATCTGTTGATGGACATATAGGCCTCTTTCAAGATTCAGCTATTATGAGTTGTGCTGCTATAAACACGGCTATGCATGTTTCACTGTAATATGATGTCTTTCACCCTCTGGGGGGAATACTCAGAAAGGGACTAACTGGGAAAATGGAATTTTTAGTTTTAGTTTTTTGAATAATCTCCACATTGATTTCCATAATAGTTGTACTCGTTTATATTCCCACCAACAAATGTAGAAGGGTTCCTTTTTCCCCACAGCTCCCTCAGCATTTGTTATTAATTGATTTCTTGATGGTAGCCATTGTTTCTGGAGTTAGATGAAATCTCCTTGTGGCTTTAATTTACATTTCTCTGATGCCAGAGATATTGAATATTTTTCATGTATTTATTGGCCATTTGTACTTCAGAGAAGTATCTATTCATTTTAGTTGCCCATTTTTGATTAGGTCTTTTGTTTTCAGTGGGTGTAATGTTTTGTGTTCTTCATATATTCTAGATATTAGTCCTCTTTCTGAGGAGTACCTGACAAAACCATTCTTCATTTCTATAAAAAATGCTATGTTGGGGCCGGGGATTTAGCTCAGTGGTTCTGGTCCCTGCCTCACAAGCGCAAGGTCTCAAATTCCAACCCCAGTACCAAAAAAATGCTATATATGTAAGTTTGGAAAATCACTGTTTTATGCCACCATAGCCTTATTGCAAGTTTCGACTACATCAAATGTACCTGTCACTGGCATTCAGTAAACACTTATTAATCAATTCCAAGTTAGCCAGTGATGGCACTTGACTTTGGGTGCTTATGTTCCTAATCAATGATCTTTATAAATATGGTAAAGTAATTAAAATAGTTCCAGATCTAGTTTCCCTATCACCAGGCACACTTTAAATATTTTTGACAGATCTATTAAGATTAAATTATGTTATTAAAACTGGAAATTCATTTTTTTGGAGACTTGTCTAATATATAGAGACACGAACAAGGTAGTAATAAAATACTCAGATGATAAATCTTGATTCATACCAAAGGCTCCTGTCTCATTAGTAATGATAGGGTTTTGCTCAATTAGAGTTTGGCAACACTGTAGTATTTCTTTCAGAGGGCCAAAGTCATAGTTTTTCATCTGCACTTTCATTTTCTGATCACAGTGTTTTAGAAGAATCTGGGCTTTACTTATTCACCAGGCTTTCAATAGAGAATCACATTAATCCTTTTAAGCTCCTTATTCTAATGATTTATTTTGTTGAAAACCATAGTGATCCTCCTTTGAATTTTAATGATTGCTGGCTTTTCAAAGATTCATTGTTTTGACTTCCTGTCCTTACCTTTGTTTCCTACATGTCTGTGGGGAACACCTGTCTAATACTGGATCTGCCACTGGTTCTCACTGGCTTACCAGAGTCACTCAAGCCTATCTCTGAGTGTTAAGCTGAAATGCTGGCTACTCATCCATAAAAATAAATGTAAGATATATGTTCTCAAGATAGGCAGATAGACAGCAGAGGGGCAGATAAATGATTGAGTCATTTTCCAGTGAAAATAATATTTTGGACCTGATAGTATGTTGTTATCATCACATAAAATTATGTAAAGTAATTTTTTATCACAAATCTATTGAGATACAGTGTCTATGCAATATCTTATAGATGAGAAAGCAGTTCAAATTTTGAAGGTGCTGCTTTTACCCAAAATTCTGGACCATAAAACTGTCAAGAGATCATTGATCCTCCATTTCTCAATGTGTTAAATGGCAGTGTTGTTTTCCAAGGACATAGTCGTAGTCATTTTGTTCAAGTGCTGCAAATCTTCAGAAAGAATTAGCAGGTGGAAATAGCCGTGACATGTCTCAGATGTGAGCATTGGAATTATATGTTATATTTTCAAAATCTAGGAGGTGGCTATGTGATACAGCCTTGTGTTCTGTTTTACCTACTGTGTAACTACACACGGAAAGAATTTTTCCCTTCTCTTTTTTACAGGTATTGCCTAGGAACATCATGGGTTTTCAAGAATATATTATTCTAATATGAGATTTTAACAGCTACACTGTATTTATGCATAATACATTTTGTGCCTTATCTGCAGGCTTCTGGACTTTGATTCAGACTACCAGGAGCTCTGGGATTGGCTGATTGACATGGAGTCCCTTGTGATGGACAGCCACGACCTGATGATGTCAGAGGAGCAGCAGCAGCATCTTTACAAGGTTAGAGCTACCCTTCCTGCCTTTACCTTACTGTGGAAGATCTGATTAGCCTGACAAGTCTCTCTCTCTCTCTCTCAGGATATCTTTGCTTTCATTGTATGTATCATGGTGTCTATTAGAATTCTCTTCCCTGTCCCCAAACTCATTTCCATCCCTTGTGTGCTGACAGGCTGCACCGACATCATAATTGCAAGAAAGTTCCCTTTATCACATTCTATTTGGTGTAATTCTATAGAAGGACAAAGATTTATCTTCAAGATGAATAGCAATAAATGAAACTGCATTAATAAATAGACTGAAGCAAAATGAAGGATAAATGGACTGGTAACATTTAACAAAATGTGTTTTGATTGGAGCCCTCAGGTAGAATCCATCCACCCCTCAGATCCTCACAGAGAAAAAAGAAATTTGCCTTCAGCTTGGCTTTCTGCTGCCAGGGTACAGGGCTTGTTCAATTTAATGTTTATTAGTGATACATAGAGGAGACATTGTCATATTAAGTCAATACATTTTCATACAATTTAGGAAAACTGGCTTGGAACTCACATATTGATTGCAGACAATCCATCTGATAACTCTCTATATTGTTTTCCATGTCCGTTAATTCACCCTTAGCCTAGTCTGTTTTACCAATTCTACTTTGCCTTAGAAGTTCTTACAAAACCATGTGACTTTGACTGAAAAAAATGGTTGCAAGATTCACAGTGCCTCAAAAAGCTGTTGGGGAGGGAAAAGGGACTTTCTACTGAAATACCAGACTGCAGTAAATCTTTCTCATTTAGGCAATTTTTATTGGAGTAATTCTGACAGTTGTCATCCTTGAATTGCTTTGAACATATGGCATATTTCAAAGAGCAGATTGTGAATCATAAAAAATAAAATTAATAACTAACCATAGAATCAGCAATAGTATAATGACAGGAAACAACTACCCTCTAGCTTTTAAAAATTTCTTATAGGATAAGAAGTACATTCAAGGTCAAATAAAAGTTGTCTTTCTTTTTCAATTTTACCATTTTAAATTATGTTTATTAACAAATTATTTTAACTTTTGCCTCCCCTAAAGAAAGATGTTTATTAGTTTGGTTGACCATAGTGTCCCTTGGGAATCATTTTAGTTAAGAAAAGATATAAACTCCCCAGGGACTCAGCAAATGGGGACGTTTTACTCTCTAAAGAATTCTGACTACATTGATCCAGGTTGTTGACTATTAGCTGTTTCCTGTGTAGATAGCTGTCCACATTAGCAACAAACCTATCCAGTGTACTATCTGGCATGATGTATTATTAGAGAAATGGTCTCAAACTAATCTAACTAAAGGTAGATGATTTCACATTTCATGTCAAGTTCAAGAATCACGTATGAAAAATTCTTATAAATCTGTATGAATTTAGATACAAAAATATTTTCTTTTTAAGCTGTTATCTCAAAATTTATTATGCTCATGATGCCAAATAACACTTCTTTTCTCTAGTACATTTTGTGTTTTGCACATAAGCCACTATTTTTTTCCTGAAACAGTGCTGTTCTTTGTCAAAATCACATCCATATAATTTACATCACAATTAATAGGAAATCATTAAACAAAAAGTGCAGTCTTCTTTTTCTTGTGGTTTCCTTGTAAGTGCTTTGCCTGAGAATTCCCATTTTGGCATATTGAAGGCCATTATTCCACCCACTCAGTACTTCTGTGTTATAGTATTTTTCCAAACATTTTCCATACTGTGCTTTTTATTCATGACTCATATCCTGTCATCCCCTTCTGCTTTTTGGTGCTCAAGGAGACTAGCACTAACTTTGCATTTAGCTTATAAGCAAAATTAAAGATTGAGTTAAAAACTGAGGGCCAATATTACATAACTGTAAGGTCCTTCTCTATGTGAGCCCCCAAGTTGTTCCAGAGGTTTGGAAACCTCCAAAGCAATCCTGAGGATACTAAGGAGTTGTTTAGAAAGTAGGGTCGGCCCAGGGATTTAGCTCAGTGGTTCCGGCACCTGCCTCGAAAGCCCAAGGTCCTGAGTTCGATCCCCGGCACAAAAAAAAAAAAAAAAAAAAAAAAAAAAAAAAAAAAAAAAGAAAAGAAAGAAAGTAGGGTGGCTCCTGAATTAGTAAAACAGATGAGGAGAATTAATTCAGGTCTTCCCCAAGAATCCCCAGGGATTCTCAGGTTAGGTCAACATTTTCAATATCCCATTCTTCTATTCTAATCTGTTTTTCCTGGAACCTGCTAAACTGATGACTTGGGTGTGAGATTTATAACCTATTGATCAGAGACCTTTGAAGAAATAAGGCTTTCATTTGTTCCACATGACTTCCTCGGCTCTAAATACCATTTGAGACTGACTACCTTAATCATCTTTATCTTTATATTTGTTGTCCCCAAAAGATATTAATGCCTTATAAACCTTTATTATTAAAATCACCATTGATGTTTGGGGCAAGCAACTTTGTATTAGTTTGCAGGACCATCCCTTGTACTACAGAATGTTTGTTGTTTATATTTCCCAGTCATTGTGGCCCCTCAACAGGACCCCCAACCCATTTCACAGGATTTCCAGTCCACCGTAACCTATCTACATTATCTACAGATATCTATAGATATCTATGTCTATATTATCTACATTTCTTAAAACATTATTAATAATAAGACAAATTCCTTCCACTTGTATTTTATACACGTATACTCTATACATAGTTGATATTGACCTAATAGTTGAATTACAAAATTAAGGAGCAGGGAGTGCAGCTCAGTGGTAGAGCACTTGGCTAACATGTACAAGGCTCTGAGTTCAATCTTCAGCATGCACACATTTACACACACAGACAATTATGGATGGAAATGATGCTCACGATACCTGGCATAAATAAAAAGGATAAAGATGAAAGTTTTCAGGAAATCTTCATATGAATGATGGTAAAATCTCATGAAACTATAGGCCAGGACTGAATCATCATTCTGCTACCACAGCCTTTGAAACCTTCATTCTTCTCTCTTGGGTGGTTTTCTGTATTTCATCATTCAACTCCTTTCCTGACAAGGATCATTATGCCTAGCCCAATATTTATGCATTTGTACAATCCTAAATTGATCCTGAAGGTATACATTTGGAAATGTCAAATTAGAGAAAACCTAGTAAGATTTTCTAGTAGTCAGAAAGTGTGAGCCTTATTTATCATTTTCAGTATTAAAAGGTATTTTCCAGACTCTGTCTATCTACTTTTATATTCCGATCTCTGTTAGAAAATTACCTAGCATTACCTCCTGGATATGGAACTGCACTAGACTATACATTTAGCAGATCTTCTCAGTAGTATACCTGTTGTGGTATTCAGTTATCCAAACTAGCAAAATACACAGAAACCATATAAAGGAAAAGAATTGCATTTAATAGAGAAAGAATATATTGATATAATCTGACCCAATTTACTTCAATAAGCTGTAAAATTCATTTTATGTTTAAACTATTTCTTGTTATTTTTCAGATTGTTAGAGACAGAAGGCTGTTTTCTTTCTAATTAATTTTAAACTACAGGGGTTTGAGAGAAAACAAATTCTTACTAAAAATTAACCTTCCCTTAAAAGATTTTCTGCCTTCTTTTGAGATAGTGAACTATAGTTCCAGTGTCTTCCATGCTCCACTCCACCTCTCAACAGGAACCTTCTCTACCTATTTTCTAATAAGTGTTGGCAGGATCATCAGCCTAGAAAATGCAAGCATCATACTTTCTCTTTTTTCTTCAAACTGAGAATCTCCTCCAAGGAGAATTTACCCCCACTCTCTTACATTCTTTCTCTTCATTCTTTCTACCTTCCTAAGTAGGACAGTTTAATTTGTCAAAAGTAACCACTGTGATTTTGAAAGTTCAGCTCCTATTTGGACTAGAGTTGCAAGCCAGAATTCACAATCACAGGGAGCTGTCACTCTGCTGGTCTGCATGTGCATTAACTATTAATGGAGAAATATTTAAAACTCACTTGCAACAGAAAGGCTCCATTTTTTTTTCATTTATATGGATCAAAGGTAGAATTACTCTTGAGCTCAGGAAAGCTCAGTCACCTCCACCCCCATACTAGAAATTTTATAGACTGAGTGACCTGGAAGTATTTCAACTCAAGCTGTTGTTGTTGCTACTGTACTGTCCCCGGCCCCGCAATCACAGCTGACTTTGTAGTGCTTTAAGGGCCTGCACTGTCAGGGGCTCCTTACCTATGCACAGAGTACTTCCAGGTCTGTGCTACTCACAGAGCACAGATTGCAGAGCCCCTGGTGAACTTAGGTTCATGTGGGATTCCAGGGTCCAAGGGTTAATTCAAGGACCCCATTCAGAAATTGTTGTCTGGTAATTATTGTTTTCAGATAGCATAATACTCACTAAAACATCACATGTATGGATTTGTTCCTTGAGTGAATGCCTTAGCTGCTCCTTATCTATAAAATGTTAGGTAATATGATTTCTAAATCGTTAAAAATAACTCTCCCAGCTTAAAAATAATATAAGTACCAACTTCAACTAAGATATTTATAGTTTCAGAAAATTTACACTGAAATGTAAATTTTATTTTAAGGTTTAGTTACACATATGGTTCTGCATTTTATGGGGAAAATACAAGTTTTCTGTATCTTTATACATTGATATAAGTATTATTCAAACATGTCCTGTATGTAAAAGGAAAAGGAGCTTTTATTTTGCATAACATAGTTGTTGTTGAACATATTAATCACAATTTTTACCTTGCTGTGAATTTCAGGTTGTTTATAAGATTACTTATAAAAATAATAAAAATATTTTAAAAATACATCCAGGTACAGTGGCTCATTCTGGTAGTCCAGCTACTTGGGTGGATGAGGCATGAGGATCACTTGAGCCCAGTGGTTTGAAGCTAGCAACATAGCAAGACCCTATCTCACAAAAAATTTTAAAACATAAATAAAAATCAGAACTGCAAAAAATATACAGAGATTAAACACTACTTATGTGAAAGAGTTACATGCCCGCACATAGATAGTAAAGTCTTATGCAGAATAGTTAATATAAATGATCTCAAAATTTTTTTTTAGTTACCTGGTGGTAAAAGCAAAGAAGAAAATGTGCTCAGTTGTATAATTTACATTTTTTATGAGAAAAAGCATAATACTGCCTTTAAAGGAATTAAGTTTTTTATACTTTGATATGAAAACATTTTCTTCTGTTTTTATATTTAAAGGCTTACAATAGTATGTTGACAAATTTGAACACAGTATCTCTTATAATTAAATTTGTAAACAGAATAGCAAGTGAACTAATTATTTTTCTCTGACTCTATTGTAGGTAATGTTTAGAGACTTTGAGCATAGCTGTCACCAAAAGGTGATGCCTTTCAGTGATGATTTGGCCAAATGGGTAAAATAGGGTATCAATATATGTTGGAAAAGAAGAGAATGTTAGAAAAATAGGAAAGAAATGTAAGCTTTGAAAAGGAAGAAAACATTAAGGCCAAGTGGAAAGAGATTAATAAAGGATAGATAGATGGAGACAAGGGGATAGATCTCTTGCAAAAAGGGAGGGGTCCAAGAAACTAAGGGTAAGGGGTGAGGTGGAAGGAAAAGGGAAATAAACAGAATAAAGATATACTATGGGCAGGAACCCAATAACCCTGATAAATGTAAACATTATATGCTATAAACATGAGCTAAGATTAATATCAACATGAATGAAAAAATGGGGAAAGGGGGATTAGAAGAGGAGGGAGGGAGAGAGAAGGGAAGAAGAAGAGGTTTAAAAAAAGAAACAAGTTGTATTATGTACATGTACCCACACCCTAAGATGACTATAAACTGCTGCAGGTACTTCAAACATACTAATAATAAAAAACAAAAAAGAAGAAAACAGTTAAGATTAGTTAATTCAAAGTTAAATCAAGCCAAAAAAAAGTACAGAGTAAATAAAAACAATGAGTAGATGGATGAGCAGATTAAAAAAATGCTAAAAAGCCAAACACAAATTTTAAAGACTAAGCAATAAAAGACAAAGTGACCTAGAAATGGTTAGCAGAGAAAGGGGGAAACTTTAACAGAGCAAAGGAGGATGGGAAAATATTACTATAGAGGATTTGGATTGCATTAAAAGGTAAGCATTATGATTTTTAGAAGAAACATGTATGGAATAGGATTAGCTATTCCAAGGAATAAGAAAAGAAGATCAATGGGACATAGTTGACTTATTTTGTAACTGCCAAAATAATGTTGTCATAACTGTGAATTCATAATAGAAAACAGATTGATCATACTATGCCTATATTTTATAAATTCACAAATTTCAACCCTCTGGAATACAGAGCTTTCAGTTTCTTCTAGATTATATTGATCTAAATAATTTCAGATGTGGCTAGATACTCTGAACTTGAACTCGTAAAAATGTAATATTTGTCTGCTTATGGTTCAAGTCATAGTAGCTAGGCTTAAAATGGAAAAAATCAGGCCAGGGATTTAGCTTAGTGGTGCCACCACCTGCCTTGCAAGCACAAGGTCCCTAGCTCCATCCCTGGTACAACACCCCCCCCCCAAAAAAAGAAAAAAATTCATTAATTTAAATATTTTCATATATTGGTATATAGAAGAGAAATAAACATCAAAATATTAGATCCTGTTTAGCAGGCCTTATACTGAAATTTTAGTACTAAGTTTTGCACCTCTACCTTGATAGTTCAAAATGAAATAAATTACTAGTTATTGTAGCTGCCAAGATAAAAATGTACCAGAGGGACGGAGATTTAGCTCAGTGGTTCTGGTGCCTGCTGCACAAGCGCAAGGTCCCAAGTTTGATCCCCGGTACCAAAAAAATTAAATAAATAAATAAATAAAAATGTACCAGATACATTAGGCACAAGAACTTAATGATAATTTTTTACTTCTTTCCCAGTAGATTAATTGTATAGCCTAATTGTATGTTAGATTAAAACTCCATTAAGATAAGAAGAATATGCTTAAAATCATTATAATATTTCTTCAAACATTATCTAATAACATTATCTAATAGTTTTAAAAGTGATCAGAGTGAAAACCTAAGCTGTGTCTACTCCTATCTAGAAATGAGTTTGTTGTTCCATTTTTGTTAAAATTCAAAATGTCCTTAGATTAACTGTCATTAATTTGAGCTTTGATGAATCACTATTTGGTATGAATACTTGAATATATTTTTTTCTGTTTTTTTTTTAAAAATTTGATAGAAGGCAAA
Source organism: Heterocephalus glaber (assembly GCF_000247695.1). The sequence continues at coordinate 4,122,577 of NW_004624838.1, read as the reverse complement.
ATCCCATCCTGAAAACGTTTAGGAAAATAAAAGTAGATGATTGTGGTTTCTGAACAATACATGAAACATTGTTTGTGCTGGAGCCTATAATTCCCATTTGAATCACTTTTTTTAAAGGGAAGGGGAAGATGTTAAGAGAATAGGATGCCAAAAAAGTAGTTGGCTATGTTTGTGGAGGGGCAAGGAAGGCAAATCCCACCAGCAGTTTTTGTGTCTAGCAAGTGAGCTACTGTCAGGAAGGTGCGTTGGCTCTCTGGGCTGGCTTCTGTGGCATTGTGCTGCTCCCTGTCTCCCTGGCCTGGCCAGCTCTGCCCTAGAGTGGATCAAACAAACCGTGGGGAAAGTTCCCCTCATTTGCATCACTTCTAGACAGCCCTGTCTTACTCTTTGCTGACAGGAAATCACTGTCTTTGTCACCTTTTCTCAGGGCCCTCCTTTTGGCAGAGATGGCCCATGTGACCACGCTTAATCACAACAACAGGGCTGGCTCAGGACTCAATGACATATTTTCCTCAGTACTTAAATAAATGGGGTAGAGGAGTCAGTAGGAAATGACTACATTAATTTTAGAGTGAAAAGATAATTAACACTTGAAGGACTAATGCTACAACCTGTGGAATTATTATTGAAATTAGTTAATTTATCAAAAACTTATGAAAATCATCTGCCTTACTGCAACTGCTTAAAAAATAAACTTTGAATAGTATGAATTGGACATGTTGGAGAAAGAGTGGAAAGAAGGCAGAAAGAGAGAGTGTTTGGGTGGAGGGAGGGGAGAAGGGAGGAGAAAAGCAGAGAGGGAAATCATAGCAGGCATTAGCTCTGTTTGAAAAAGCAATTTAAATGGGCTAAAATTCAACATTTGGGACTGAAGGCTGGAACATGTAAAATGCTTACTTAGATGATATGAATAGGACACTGGCAAACAAAAGCAGCAGTGTGCTCCTAGAAAACTGTGCTTAAAGGAGTTTCCTTGGCAACAGAAATGCAGTTCCAAAAGTAGGCAGAACTTTCCTCAGAAAACATACTATTAATAACAACCTTCCGGAACAACTTGGAACAATTTGACAACTTGGTAATAATAATGCCAAGTGTTCTGCAAATTAGTCTAACGCATAACAGTCATATTTCTCTTGCCTGTACTTCCACTGGACCCTGCCTAGAACTCATTGCTTTTCACTGGTACAAAAGCGAGAAAGTGAAAAACATTTTTAAACGCTATCATGAAAATGGAAACCAAAGGAAATGCTAGTGACCAATAATTGTATTTAACCTTTGGGAACCTACCAAGAGATCTTCATTGATGAGATGAGTTTATTCCAATAAAAAGGACTGTGTTTAATAGCTCAGCCTCCTGGAACAAAACTTGGTAGAGAGTTAACAGCCTGAGACATGCTGTGATGTGACGCACATCTGAGGTTATTGATTATATAAATATAATACTTTGCTAAGTATGTGTTAAGTGTTATTTTTTAAAGCATCATTTCTTGTCAGCACAGAGAATAAACTAACCTTGAGTATACTTGGCCAATGGGAATCATTTGAATTCTCCTGAAGGCTATCCATTTGCCAGCCAAGAGAAGTAGAATGTTGCCCTCCTCTGACCTTTTTTGAATCCTTGGATCTAAAGGTTAAAAGTAATCAATATCTCATTGTGCTTCTTGGATTCAAAGTAATAAGTAATAACCATCACATTAAAATCCAAATGATTACAAATTGCATTTAAATGAGTTGACCTGTTAAGGAGATTTTATCAATTGTAATCAGGATAATCATTAGAGTTTGCTAGTAAAATTTTAGATTAAATTGCAAAAAATTTCAACCTTTAACTTTTTGAAAAATTTTAATTAAATGGGAATGATCATTGATTCTTCCTATGTTAAGTTGAGAGCTTTGGCTTTAACCCTAGATATTTGTAGATTTCCATCTGATCTCTATACAGTAAGTTAAAGAAACATTTAAATTCCTAATAAAGGGCATTTGGTTCAATGTCATCTTTGGCTCTTGAAGTATTCAATATCATGTATGTATTTCAAGCCAGTAACATAACATAAATATCCTTCACATATTTTTAGCATTATCTGTTTTTAATTTACTTATTTTGTAGTTCTATTCAGGCTAATCAAGTTTGAAGCTAGAAAAAAATTGTATGATGAATAATTAAACTTTATAATTTTGATATAAATTGGGAGTTATTTATGTTGTTTAAAAGTAGAGTACAGTACCAAAGTTTAAAGATGAAAACCAAGTATTTTCATTGACAATCAAGTATTGATATAAAAAGGATAAATATTGCCCTTAGTGTTCCATGTAATTACATCACAAAAGCGTTGGTTAGTGTAACTATAAACATAAGTAAATATATTAAGTATATATGGTCTTGAGTCCAAATATCTTATATTTATTATTCATTCTAGTTTTTATAATTTATTAGAATATCACAGAGGGTTTTCTAAAGCAGTAATCTAGGCCTATAATCTAGAAAAGTCCTAGTGCCTGTTAAGAATAGATGCTAAGCACTGAGAGGATAAGCTTAACCATAGTTCATATATAAATTTATCAACTTTCTTCTTTTTTTGTCCTTATCTCATAACCAGTCTAACTGTAGAAAGAAAGAAATTAGAAGATTGTGATATCCAAAAGATTTCAGTTTTGGAATATTAGAAATTCCTCATCTCACCTATACCCATTATTAAATGTCCATGCTTCCTTAAATCTTATCCTTAAGATTCATTTCTTTTTTTTCATTAAGTTTATTGGTACATTTTAGGTATACAATACAGTTAATTCATCATTGGGATCTTGTACCTTTACATGATGTATCTTGGTTCTTATTATTTCCTCATTCCCCTACCCTCCCTTCACCCCCTTCAGCCTTCCCTATTTACAAAGACTTTATTTCCATTTTTTCCTTTTCTCATAAAAGAACACACTCTATTGGATGCTGATACTCTGTGGGAGTGTGGTGAGGTTGGTGAATTATATTGGATTAAATGCCAATCTTAGCATCTAATTTAGATGTATGGGTACCAGGAGGGAAAGTAGTTTAAGAGAAAAAAAATCCAGCAAAGGAAACAAGAACAAATGTTGTCTACTTAACCATTTGATTAAAAGGGAGATGTGTTCATGTGTATGTGTGTGTGTGTGTGTGTGTGTGTGTGTGTCTTAGTTAATGTTCAGAATGATCCTAGATTATTTTCCCTATTTCATAAACTCTGAACCTAAAACACAGAGAAGTTAAATGGCTACCCTAAAAGACAGAAATAGTTTCTCAGTTATGATGCAGTGGTGGTGAACCTATGGCAGATGTGCCACAGTGGACTATTTGTTATCACTGAAAGCTCTAAAAAGTTCACCATTACTAGTACTGAGATAATAAATCCCCCCAAATCTCAGAGTATTAAAACTACAATGATTTATTTCTCTTCCCTCCTACATGTCCATCACAGTTTGACTAATGGCTGTGCTTGGCATTATCTTCACTCCATAACTCAGACTTGCACAGTAGCTACCTCCTTAAATATTTTCTCTCTATGGCAAAGAGTAAAAGGAACTCTGAAAGTTCTGGCCATTAAACTTTGCACTGGGAGGAAATACATTCCACTTCTACTCAAAATCATTGACCAGAATTAATCACATGGCCCCAAGCAATTTCAAAGAGTATGGAGAAATGCAGCCCTACCATGTGCTTTAGAGGTTGACAGTTAGAAATATTTGTTGAGCCACACCAGTAACTACCACAAGAACTAACTAAATAAGTCCAGGTTTGAACCCAATATGGGTAAGTCTAATGCCTATAGTCTTTCTCTCACATGCTGCTTTTTTACTCACTGCTACTCTATATCCTCTTCTCTACAACAGGTAGAATTCATAAAAGAGTATTTTTCTGTCTTTTACACAAGCTTTTTGTGATAACATAGAGAATCCTAAGTATTATATGATACATTTACAAAGAAAACATGACAAACTTGGGTTGGCTCTTTAGCAGTCCCCAGGCTGTCCTATGGAAGCCCTCAAACTTTCTTAAGCACCTTACCACCCTGGGGAAATGTTGCCATGTTGGGTCTCACAGGGGCCTCCTATATTCTTTCAGATTCAAGAAAGCTAAGGCTGAAAGTATTTATCCTTTTTGGGGAGGTGCCCTAAAGGCAGGGTTGCCCTAGGAGGATTCAATCTCATGGATCCTGTTATTACCAAAAGAGGATGCTGAAGAAGCGTCCCCATGGAGAGATACTCCATAGGAATATCATTTGCAGAAAAACCATTTGCCACTCCCGTCAAGGAAGCAGTTTCACTTCTCAGAAACAAGGGCACTCCTGAGCATATTTTTAATAATATGGGAGTTTGTGAAGCTCATACATTCTTAAACGAGGCATTTCTGTGACACTCTGTCCCTAATGAGGCACGCTGGGGTAAGCTAGGAGGCAAGAGTGGTGTTCCTGCTGAACCTTAATTCATCTACATAAGACACAAAATACATACTCACATGCACACACACACACACACACACACACACACACACACACAGGGGGATTTCTTTTTCTGAAGTTAGGAAAGAGCCAACCAGGCTAATACTCTTAATGTTTTTGGGTCAGTTTCAATTTTTACCTCTAGGTAAGAGGTCTAGCTTTTCTCCAGAAGACGATATATATATATATTCCTGAAACGCATCTGAACTTAACTATTTCAAATGCTTTCCTAAGTAGTTGATCCCATATGTTCATTTGCATAAAGAAAATTTATTATTTGTGATATCCCCCTTGTCATTTTAGCCATTAAAAACTGAGGAGTTTGTGGAAGTACACACAAGCATGTTTATGTATACACATTTACATGTGTTCATATATGTGCACAAAGTATTAACTTGTTTAATTTTTTAAAAAATCTTTCATCAGAATTGAATTGGGATGAAGCCAGATTCCTTGGACCAGATATAGTGGTAGTCCCAAGACATTTAAATCATGCATATATAAATAACTATGAAAAATTCCTTCATATATGCCAAGTTTCAGTCTGGAGCACATTTCTATTATAAACGTTGGCATATTGGATTTTGCTACCATCATTACAATAGTGCTATCTCTTTCAGTATTGGCAAGTATCTCTCTGAGAAAGCACTCTCTGAGGATAATTAAGCCATTCGTACTTTTTCAATTAATTAAATATATATTTTTAAATAAAGATGATAGATTTGGACTTTGCAAGGCATATTTGAGAATCAGTGATTACGTTATTACACTCCTCACTCCAAGAAGGCAAGGCTCATGTTTGTATTGTTTATTGATAGTATCTCGAGCGCCTAGCTGAGTGCCTGTCACATAATAGAAAACCAAGTATATTTTGAAAGACATATTTCCAATAATGCTTATTTAATAATTAAACTCTGGATAATAGCTACGCTGCAATTTTATTGCTTTTCAAAAAAGTTGTATTTTCATACATCTGAGCACTCTGAGTATATAAGTCCATAAAACCAAATCTCTCTTTGACAAACCTAAATACAGTAAAAAGGCAATTCATGATACTCAGAGTGCTCAAATTTGACCAGGTCGATACCAGGGAGAAATAAAGAGAGGTAGGAAGAGGGCTCAGTGGCACCACACCTGCATTATAAGCACAAGGTCCTGAGTTTGATCCCTGATACCAAAAAAAAAAGAGTGGTAGGAAGAGAAAGAGGGAGAGAGGAAGGTGAGAATGAAGACATTCATGTCTGAGACATAACTGTACAACTAATTGCCATAATTCTATGGAAAATCTCTAACCTCTAAAATTGTAACATTCTCTTATGTTCTTGATTTTTAGACATATGTATGATTATTTTTATACATATGAGAATTATATTTAGCACACAAATGTGAGACCTAAAAATCAAACAATAGATATAGGTGGACATGAGCACTCCTTGAAAATGGTAGGTATAGGGCTGGGGATTTAGCTCAGTGGTGCTGCTGCCTGCCTTGCAAGTGCAAAGTCCTGAGTTCGATCCCCAGTACCAAAAAAAAAGGTAGGTATATCAGCACAAGTTGGTCTTGTGTCACAGTTGGCAGGAAAATTTATTGACACATTCATTGCAGAACATTAGACTTATTTTTAGGTGAGTATGAGCTTCTAAATATGTAATCAGAAAGTGGTGAGAAAAGCAATAAGGAATTTGGATTAGATCTAGCTCTTTAATCCAGGTCCATCATGAAATACGTGTGGGGTAGGGAGGAGCCTAAAAGAGTAGTTCATCTTTCCAAAGCTAATAAAAATGTGAAAACTTAAAAATTAAATTTCTTTGCTATAATGCCAGGAAAGGAATGAGACATGCTTTTAGAACTTCATACCATTTTTTCACTTAAAAATGTTCATACTATTCATAATTTTTCAAAAATTATGCTATTTATTATATTTTAATATGTATTTCATCCAGCCATTTATTATATATTTTTGTCTAGCAGTTATGAAATTTAATTATGTCAGCAATTCAGAAAAGTTTTTAAAATGTACCATTTAAAATTAGAATTTGAGCTGGGCATAGTGGTGCAAGCCTATAATTCCAGCACTCGGGAGACCGGGTCAGGAAGTTAGGCACAAGTTTAAGGCCAGCCTGGGACACATAGTGAGTTTAATGCTAGCCTGAACTACATAGAGAGACCCTATCTCAAAAAAAAAAGAACTTGAGAAAAGTTTCCAATGGATTTTCTTCTTTGTCTCATTTATGTGCACTTGACTTCTTTTTGGGTTTACTGTCATCCCATTGAATTCTGTCCTCCCTCCTCAGTTTTCGTCAGCAGGGACACACTGTGATTTGAAAGTATGTCTGAAGAACATTCCTGTCTGTATGATTTTTCTGTCCCCTTCCTGTCTTCTGCCTGGTGGTGCTAAAGACCTATTCTGTAAAACACTGTTTGTCTTATTATAAACTATGAGGAAAAACTTCATGTTCACTAAAACTTAAGTATAAATAAATCTCTAAGGGTTGAGCTAATTGAAATCTTTTTGTACAACATGGAAATGTAGCAGAAGAAATCAAATTTGGCTAGTATTTTATAATCCATGTTTTGATGATAGGTTCACAATGCTCTATCCATTAAAGTTTGGGTTAGGAAAAGGAATAAAGTATAGAAACCATGTCAGAAGCCTTTACTGTTTACAAAAAGATTTAGGAATACCATGAGTAATACCAGAAGTCTCTTGTGACAGCCAGCTCTTCTGGGAGTTTTGCTCACTAAGCTCAGGAAATAGTTTAGAAAGTTGATTGGAACATAAATTTTTTTGTTTTGTTTGGAATTTTGGTTTGGTTTGATTTTTAACTGAGATGAATAATTGTGTTCCCTGTCTGTTGTACACACTGCTGCTCAGACTCGCGCCCTGCTGGAGCAGACAACTCCTCAGGGCTAGGTAATATTTTGCACTCAATACATATTTTCTGAATTGAATCAACTGCTTAATGACTATTGTTCTCCTGAATATTCCAAAATTAATCTCATAGAAATTATTGTATGATTATTTATTTCCACATAAAGTGAGAATTTCAGTGGAGTTTCAGGACTGCAAGTGACCTCAAAAGCACCTTCATTTCATTTCCTCTTTCAAGGATTGTTTTTTATCCATTCCAGTTAGACGACAATTTGTCCTCCATTAAAGGTCTTTCCAGAGGGAATTTCACAACCTCCCATTAAAATGTTTAACAACTCTCCCTGCACTGAAAGTCTTCTTATATCTAGTGTAAATCCCCTCTGTTGTTAGATTTAATTGTCAAATCAACCAGAATCCATGCTCCGTAATTAAACCTTTTCTCTGTTTTCTATGTAGTCAGCTTTCTCAAGCTTTTGCAGTTTTCTTTTCAAGTTAAAAAATACTTTAAATTGTTTCAATTTTGTCTACACTCCATCTGAAATTATTTCCATCTTCTTTTGTAGGAGAGAATATGCTAATATTGAGAGACTCCTGGTAAATACATATATTTGAAGAGCATTAATAACTCCATGGAGTTCTCTACCAGATTTCTCAGCTCTCTTTTATTAGTGGTTAATAAAGGAGTTCACAGATGATTTAGAAGAAGAATGTGACCTGTCTGCAATGGTTAGACTTATAGTGTATACCTTAAAAAACTTTAAAAAGAAAAAAATGACATAAAAATTAATCCCCCCAAAATCATTTTCCCACTTAGGAACAGAACTGCTTTTTCTCCCAGTGGATGCATAATATATTATTTATGTAAAAGTGAGCATCCTGTTTTTGACTTAATTTCTACTTGGAGCGAGCACAATGTGACAGTTTCCTTGGCTTATTGGTTGTATATGTGACTATTTTTAATACATTACTTTTGTCTCTTTATCATGCCTTCTTACATCTGTTGTTATGAAAAATGACATAAAGTTTTTAAACATAAAAGAAGTGATAGAGGGGCCGGGGATTTGGCTCAGTGGTTCCGTCACCTGCCTCGAAAGCTCAAGGTCCCAAGTTCAATCCCTGGTACCACAAAAAAAAAAAAAAAAAGAAGAAGAAGAAGAAGTGATAGAAAAAGAGATGGTAAGAGACAAACATCATTTCAAGGTTTCAAGAGTACATGAGGTAGTGAAACAGGAGCAAAGTCACCATCAAGGGAAACTGAAAACAGCCTCTGTAAGATAAATGGGAAAGTGGGTCAGAACAAATGTGTTCAGTCTCAGAGAGAAAAAAATGATCACGAAGCTACACAAAGCAAATAATTTCTAAGTCAAAAGGAACTTAGTGCTTTCTTTACAAAATTTTTTTTAACATTTTAAGTTTCAGTTTGCAAACCTAGGAAAAAGGGATAAAAATACCATGAAAAGTTGTTAAGATATAGTAAGGTAGCACATGTGAAGGATTCACCTGGTGCTTGATAAATAAGATGTGCTTAATACATAATATGCAGTCACTTATTGACAAAGTATGGCCTGAAGGTCAAATCCAGCCCACAAACTATTTTTTAAATAAAGTTTTATAGGAAGATAGCTACACACTCATTTATTTAATTATGGCTGCTTTTACAGCAGGGTTGAGTAGTTTGAGCAATGATCATATATATATGACCAGCATACCCAAGCCATTTACTAGTTGGTACTATGCAGAAAAAGGTTGCTAATCCCTGGTATAAATAATAACTATTATAGCAACACTTTAGGAATACAGATTATTCTTTAGATTTGAATGATTTTCTAGTTCAATCTTCTGTCCACTATATTGCAATAATACTTGTTGAATATCATTCTTTTGCCCAGGGTTCTAATTTTCCTTTTGTAGCAACTCAAACTCGCTCCTTGTTTGCTTTTCAGTGCAATGTTAAATGGTTAATTGGCTCATTTCACCACCAGATGGCCTCCTATACTCTATTGAGCTTGTGGGACACAAGAGAAAATCAGGAAGTGGATCTAATACACTTATTTCAACTTTGGCTGCTACTGTGTTCTTACAGTACTTTACTGGTAGCTTGACTGCTCTGAAATCACACTACATTTCATATTTTGCCCTAAAACATAAATTTCCACTGACCTTTTAAGAAAATAAATTGTAGATCAGAGTTAGAAACAGTTAAAACAGTAAAAGTAAAACTTTTTAAACACATACTCACACATACACCAAAGTGGATTTTTAATAGAGAAGTTTGGTTGTTACTCTAGTATCTTTACCCTGACTCAATCCCACTCATGCATATACAGGATTATTTGATCTGGAAGCTTCCTTAGGAAAAGACAAAGGCCACTGGTGTTTAGATCTCCGTATATTAATCTCTCTAAAAGAGAATGAATGGACTTTATCTCAGTGCCCTAGTTTATATTTGATTCTATATATTCCTTTTTTATTTTTCTTTGAGCTTATTTTTCAGCTTCTCTGAAGACCAGTGTAGAGAAGCCATGTGATAAAGTGCTGGAGAAGGAGGCCAGATTTCCCTTGGGCAATGACTCTCATTTTTTCAGGTTTCATTGTCTTCATCTGTGAGGTGAGGGGGATGTAGTAAGTGGCTCTAAGAAATGTTTAAACTTCAACATTCTTTCTTTGGTGGAAAATATCAATGATTGCTTCAATCAGTTATTGACTTTGCCTGTAAGCAATCTGACAATGTCAGAATTTTCAGAACACAATTTCAAAGACTAATAAACAATATTTTTTAAGCTATCATATGAAATGTAACTCATAATGTTACAATGTTTTTATTCATTTCAGGTAGTATCACAAATATATATTTTGTGAAACTTCTTAGACCCTTTCTACTTTACTTTTATTCTGTAACATAATTGTTCAATTGAATTCTCTACAGTAGCTTTTGCTAAGTTTATCATGAAGGCCGGCTTTCTCTTTGATGTCTTATTTTCCACACATCTTAATTTTCATGCATTTTCCTTGAGACAGATTTACCAAATGCTCCTCAATTATTTGCTTGGAATACAAGGATTACATGTCCATGTTACATGTCCATGTTACAAGGATTACACTTACATGTCCACTGAAAATCAGTCATTTCAAGTCAACCTATTCTTACCTTCTGCTTGTACTGCACAGTGCCTAGATCACTAGTTATATCAGAATTGTTACAGAGAATGTCATAACAAATAGTGTTAAAGGCATTTAGCTGCCTATGAGGAATGAACCTGCATGGTCCTTAAGGCATTTTAGTAAAGAACAGGCTCACTTAGATTTTTGTGTGGGTGTATGTTGTGAATAGTGCCGTAACAAACATGAGAGTGCAAATATCTCTTCAACATGCTGATTTCATTTCCTTTGGATATCCCCAGTAGTGGAATTGATGGATGATATGGCAGTTCTACTTTAATTTTTTGAGGTACCTACATAATGCTTTCCATAATGGATGCACTTGTTTATATCCCCATGACAGTGTGCAAGGTTCCCTGTTTTTTACATCTTGCCAACATTTATATTTTGTCTTTTTGATAATAACCATTCCAACTAGTGTGAAATGATTTCATTTGGTTTTGATTTTCATTTCCCTGATTAGTAATATTGAACATTGTTTTCATATACCTTTTGACTACTTGTTTGTCTTCTTTTAAAAAGAAGGGCTTTTATCCATTTTTAAGTCAGACTTTTGTATTTTTGTTATGGAGTTGAGTTTCTTATATGTTTTGGATATTAGCTCCTTGTCGGAAGTATAGTTTGCAAATATTTTCTCCCATTGTGTAGGTTGCTTATTCACTCTATTGTTTTGTTTGCTGTGCAGAAGTATTTTTAGCTTGATGTAATTCTAGTCTGATTTTGCTTTTGTTTTTTGAGGTTACAATATATACAAAAATCATTCCCTAAGCTTGTTTCCTATGTTCTCTAATAGTTACATAGCTTTGGGCCTTGTATTTAAATTCTTAATGCATTTTGAGTTATTTTTGTGTATTTCAGACATCCAGGTTATAACTTCATTCTTCTGTCTGTGGATATCCAATTTTCCAAACACCATTTATTGAAGAGACTCCCTTCCTACACTATGGTTTCTTAGCATCTTTCTCAAAAATTACATAGCTATAAATACATAGATTTATTTCTTGGCTCTCTATTCTATTCCCTTTGTCTATGTGTCTGTTTTTATGTTTTAGCCAGTACTGTGCTGTTTTTGTAACTATAGCTTTATAGTATATTTTGAAACCAGGTAACATGGTACCTTTGTTCTTTTTGCTCAAGAGAACTTTGGCCATATGGGATCTTTTGTGCTTCCACAATTTTTTTAGATTTTCTTTCTATATTTGTGATAAATGTCTTTGGTATTTTGATAAGGACTGTGTTGAATCTATAGGTTACTTTGGATAGTATAGACATTGTAATACTATTTAGTCACCAATACATGGACATGGAGGGGTCTTTTCATTTTTTGTATCTTCTTCAATTTCTTTCATCAGTGTTTTATAGTTTTCAGTGTAGAGATTTTTTGTCTCCTTCATTAAAATTATTCTTGAGTATTTTATTTTTCGTTATTATTGTAATTGGGATTATTTTCTTGATTTCCCTTTCAGTAGTTTTCTATTAGTGTACAGAAATCATACTGATTTTTATAAATTGATTTTGTATCCTGCAACTTTACTGAATTCATTATTGGATTTAACAGTATTTTGGTGGAGTGTTTAGAGTTTTCTCTATACAAAATCATCATCTACAAACAGGCATAATTTTGCTTTTTTGTTTTCAATTTGGAAGCCTTTTATTTCTTTCTCTTGCCTAATTAACCTATGTGCCCATCAACAGATGAGTGGATTTAGAATGTGGTACGTCTACACATTTTGAATGTCCACAATAGCATCCTAGTTCAATGGAGTACTATTCAGTCATTAAAAAGAATAACTTTTGTCATTTGCAACAATATGGATACACTTGAAGAATGTTATGTTAAGTGAAATAAGCCAGGCACAGATAAATACCATACAATCTCACTCATAAATGGAATCCAAAAAAATTGATCTTATAGAGGTAGGGAGTAGAATAATTATTATCAGAGGCTTAGGCAGTTAGTGGGGAGGGAGTCATGAGGTAATGTGGGTCAAAGGGTATATAATTACAGTTAAATATAGTTGAAATATCAGGAATGGGCTGATATATAGAAACAGAACCTAGGTAAGTGGTTGGTAGAGGTAGGGAATGAGTAGGGAAAGAGGAAATGACTGCTAATGGTTATGAGACTTCTTTTCTGGATGATGCAATGTTTAAATATTGATTGTAGTGATTGTTGTACAACTTTGTGAGCTAAAAATATTGTATGATATAAGAATTACGTATCTGTACAAATGGAATAAAGCTGTAAAAAAAAAAAAACAAGCTCACATTTGAATTAAAAATCTACACTGGGAGAGCTAGTAACAGACAGTTACTCTAATCCCAAATTCCCTACTGGGGCAATTTCTTTGGAGAAATGCATGGCTGAAGGTAGATTCTTATTTTCTTGGGAAAAAATTAATTGCAAGGTTTTCTTTTTTGTAAATTCCATTAATTAGTATCAAACTCAACTAATAATTTATGAAATTTGCATCACTTTCTGTATGCATAAGCAACAAGACATTTTCTACTTTAATTCTCTTTTTTTTCTTACATATACTTTGGAAATTACCCTACGTGCATATGTCCTAAAAATTACCCCAAGTGCATATTTATGGATCGATGTCTAATATTTTCACTTTTACTTTGTAAAAGAGTAAAGAGTGACATTATTTCATATTAGTAACTGCATGAAGACGAAACAATAAGCATTTGTTAAGTATTGTGGTAGGAGTACCAAATAATTGGAAGAATATTCTCTTTCTTTTTAAAATTCTTTTTGTTGTTGTTGTTGTTGTTATGAGAAATGAACTCAAGGTCTTCACACTGAGCTATATTGAGCCCCTTTTAATTTTTATTTTCTTACAGGATCTCACTAAATCTCTAAATTGTCCAGGGTAGGCTCCAACTTGTGGTGCTCTCTCCTCAGCCTCACAGAGTTTGGAATTACAGAGGCAAGCCACTATTCTTTAAATAATATATAATCATTTAGAAAAGTAAAATCAAGCATCATGAAGTGATAGCAAAGATACCAAATGTGTATGTAGAAAAAATGAGTGCTGGTCTTCTTAGAGATTTCAGGTAAAAAATGATACTTGAAATGGACCACACTGAATAGAAATGGAATGAAGTAGGTGCTTTAAAGATGAATACAGTATATGGGAAAAACTCTTTAGAGCTGGAAATTAGCTTGACATGTTCTTAGAAGTTTGTCAAAACCAGAAAGACATACTAATGAAGAGTAGAAAGCCAATGATAAATCACAGTAGCTTTGATCCCATGTGTTCGGTGAAAATTGATAAAAGGCAATGTCTTTTTTTATTCTATTGGTTCTTAAATTCTGTTTTTCAATTAGGGAAGAGAAGTTGTATAAACAAATATATAAAGTAGTACCATGAAAGAGATGAGGAATTATTACCAAAGGTCCCATTTTCTTACCATGTAACCTCCATTTCTCTAAGATCTTTGTATATACTAACTTAGTCAATCCTTATGGCAGCCTTATGAAGTAACTTTTGGTATTATCCCTAGGTAAACAACTAAGGTGCAGGGAAATGCATAGCTGGGAAGAAATGCAAGCAAAATATGTGTGTCCACCATATATTTAATGACTTTATTTAGTTATTCTTATTGATTTATAAATTTGAATGTTTGGCATGGCCATCTTCTGTCATCACAGTTATAAAAATGAGTAATTAAATATTTATTTGTGTTTTAAAAATATTGTTTGCAAATATACTGTTTAAAAAATACTGTTACAAGGTAATAGCAACATGTTCCCTCTTCCCTTCATTATATATATAGAAAAATAGTAACACTTCAGTGATGTATTTTCTAAAATATGGAAATTGAATATATAGGACATTTATGTTTTCAATAACTCCAGTCTGATATAACTTATTTTATTCTCTGATATGGTCAGACTAATTATAATGCAGTATTTCTAAGACAGAATATATAAACTAATGGGAACTTTGCATTTTTATTTGCAATTGAGAAACAGACCAAAACATTTTATTCCAAATTGAGGACTTTTAATGATTTATTTAAAGTAGAGATCTGAAATTCTTACAAACATGATATGTATATATATAACTTCTTAAAATATTTGTGATAGGTAAGTGGCAAATATATCTTTGTCCCTGTTTTGCAGATAGGATAACCATAGAAATATGAAATTACTTCCTTGTTGCAAGCCAACAACAGAACAAAGGCAGAAAAAACAGTCACAGGACTGAGGGGACCCAGTGGAGGGATTCACTTTCAATGATGCTTAGGGAAAAATCCTCTCTATCACAAGTTTCATTACCTGCTTCTTCAAAGTTACTTCTTTTTATGGCTATAAACTGTTCTAAATGGTCATGTCTTGGTTCTTCTGCTTCTAGTTCCAATCCCCTCAATAACTTTTTTTGCTTTTATTTTTTAAGTCATCTTCATCATATTCTTTCATCTGATAATCTCAAGGTCATTCACTCTTGTCATTCTCTCTAGCTATAATTTCTTCCTTTATTGCAATACTGTTTAGTTCTATGTATTTTTATGATATATTTTCTGTATATAAATAATTATTCTGTGACATTTATAACTTTCCTTATTTTTTATATTCTCTATCTTCATATTTTCTTCATTTTGTTTTCCAAATCTTCACATCTTCCTCCTCCTCATACTTTTATCATCCTTGTCTCTTGTGACTGGACACACACACACACACACACACACACACAATATTTGTTTTTGGAAGAACTATTCTAATAAACTTCCTTGAACTTTATAGCAAATTTTCAAAAAGCTTTTATCATAACAAAGACTTTTTATGTATGGTCTTAGCTTACCAATAAACTTCTACCTATACCTTAGGTCTTTAAACATTTACCTTTCCTTTTTTTTTTTTTTCTTTTTTGGTACTGGGGATTGAACTGGGGTCCTTGTGCTTGCCCAGCAGGCAGCGAAACCACTGAGCTAAATCCCCGGCCCCTACCTTAGATCTTTCAACTATGGGCCATCATTCTTCTGAGTGGCAGGCATGACTATCAGTGAGAACTCTCCCATCTGCCCTTCTACCCTCAGCCTTACATTATTAAACATCTATGATACTTTGGAGGACAAGCCTACACCAAAATGAATCTGGCTATGGAGTCCAAATGAGTGGGATTCTTAAATGTGTTTTGGCCACTCCAGAGTCACTTTGAATGACATCCTAAATCTTATTTAGTTTATACGATCCACCAGTTTCTTCAGACTTTTGGACTAAGATCTGAAGATACATTTTCAAGAGCAATAATAATGGCCTAGCAAACTAAGCTGAAATTCTATTTCTGGGTTTAAGTACTATCTCAGTGACTTTGGGCAAGTCACTTGGCATCTGTTTATCAATTTTTAATCTTGAAAACTGAAGTGATACTACAAACTTTCCCCATGGGTTTGTCTCAGGAGAAGAAAAAGAAAGGAAGAAGGAAAAATCCATGGAAATGACAATCAAGCTTTCTGAAGCTAGAGCACCTGTGTTTAAAGCTTAAAGCCTGAAATCTCTCAAATTTTAAAATTTGTTCTCTTAAAATCTCTCTCTGGAAAATATAAGCAGGCACCCCAAGGAAACAAAAGAAGGATCTAGAATAGAAAGGTATGAAAGCTTTCCAAAGTTATGTTGGAACTGGAAATTAGACCTACTCTTTTGCATCCTGATTAAATGTTCTTTCCATGAGAAAACACTGGCTCTTAAAAGATGCCCTTAAATATTTAAAGAACTGCTGTTTTCTTCCTCTTTTTTAATACATTTTATAGAACCTTTTCTTGCATTAACAATTTGTGTCTATGGGAAACAATTAACATTGTTCATGGTTTCTATCTAAAAATTAATAATATTTCTGTAATGGATGTTTTACAAAATAAGTTTCCATACAGCATGAAGTTCAAAGACAAATAAGGCGATCGTATTCTACTCATTGTGGGTACTAACACTATACCTGATATATATTTCACCTGGTCTTTCTTTTGAGAGAAATTCAAATGAATAAATATTTTCAACTACCTACAACATGTAAATCATAACACTAACAGGAAAGAGAGGGTAAACTGTACATGGTTTTTGACCTCACAGAGTCTATTCATTTCAAGAGTTTATAATATAAACCTGAAACCAGCTTTATCCTCATCTGAGGTAAAGAGATACTGTCAAAAAGTGACCTCTAATACTTTACTGCACAGAGGTTCAGCAGTCACCAAGAAAAATCTTATTGCTTTATGGATCTATTAACACCATGGAGGTGAAAACCATTTGAAAAGTTAAAAACTTATATAAAGCTATGAGGGCATTTTCATTGTGTTTTGGGAGCAGGCAAACCTGGAAAACCTTTAATCAGCAATGCCTTAACATTTACCATCATTTCTGGCTGTGGCTTCTTAAGAGTTGGTGTCCTTAGTTCCTGGGGAATGCCTAAACACACTAAACTTGAAAGGATAGTTTTTGATGATGAAAATAAGGACTTTAAGCCCTCATTTAAGTCACTGTTTCTCATAGATTTCAACAGTCAGCACATTCTGTCTGTGGCAACCTTTTTGATGAACTACAATAGCTATAGAGTTTTTATTTTTCTCCATTTTCTCAAAAAGAAAGCGTTAGGCTTTCTGTTAGAAAACCTTATCAACAAACTCAGTATAAGAAATATATAGTCTTTCCCTTATTAAATTAATTTGGCATTTTCCTTTGGCATTATTTTTGAGGTGTACAATATCTTGGCAACTGCTTTGGTTTAAAACTGTGATTTTTGGAAAAACATGTCTCAGAATGTTTAATTCAGCGATACAAAAGGCTCTAATGAAATATGCATGTATGAATTTTATATCATATTAGTTCCCTCTTTCTTGAAATCTGAATAAAAGCCAAACATCTGGATTATGTTTGAAAAGCCTGAATTTCCAATTTTCAGAGAGATCCAATCTATTTTGACATTGCACACTTAGCCTTAACATTTACAGTGTGCTATTAACATTACTTGCAATTGTAGAAAAAAAAATTCAGATTTAAACAAACTTGATGCCTCCTAATGCTAAAAATATATCTATATTTGAAATGGCTGCTGCTGCACAACTATACATGCCCTTAGTTTAGGCTCCATCAGCAATTTTATTATAAATACTTTCATTGAACAAGCCTGTAATTCAGCTATAAAGATATGGGGTAAGCATTGATGTAGAAATTCTCCTGTGATTAAATGTTAAAACAATAAATGACAGTTCATGTATTGCTTAGTTTGAGAAATCATTCATTGACTTAGTGTTTTCTGAATATCTCAAATACTCAAAATAGTTCCTGGTCATCCAAAGGAGACATAGCCCACATCCTTTGAGAGTACAGTTTTCATATTTATAGCATTAATAACAAGATTTCTATTTTTATAGATATTTGAGTAGATTTAGCAGCTAGATTAAAGTCAAGCGAATATATATGGCCTATTTATTTACTCACAGAAGTACGTAAAGATATCAGTACTTTATCTAATTTTATTATCATAGTTTAGTTAATAGAGCATGGCTGGTCAAGTTTCTTATTTCTTAAAGCATATATTAGGCAAATTTGTTCTTTTGCTACAAACGAAGAACAGCTAAAGTCTAGAATTTTCCTTTTTTAATTCTTATTTTGCTTGAATTAAGAAAATCCATTAAATCATATAGTGCCCAATTAAACAAAATAAATGTTTTTAAGGGTATTTGTTTATGGTGGAGGATAGAAAACAAATAACACTTTAAATTAGAAACTTTTGAAAAGGAGGAAACTGACTTTTATTACATTAATTTTTGTTCCTTGCCTTTTTTCTACTCTAAATTGCGTGCTCTAACAGATATGACATAATTGTGTAACTATTCTTACTATGTGCTGACATGACATTACAACAGCTCTGATATGGTGCATTTTAATGAAATCATAATTACAGCAGTCATGATGTATTATGGCAATGATCCACATTATCATTGAAGTGCATTGGAATGCACAGGAAACCCTTTGAGATGTGTAGATTTTGAATATAATATAGCACAATCACCAAGTTTCATAGCCTGGAAGAAATTGCCATTATGCCCATGCTGACATAATATACTTCTAAGATATCTGTTGGAAAAAGCTCTATATTGATGGAAAAAAATTTTCAAAGTGATATCTGGAAATGTATGTCTTTAAAATAGGGAAAGACCTTGCTGAAATAAGGACCTAACTGCCTAAATGCTGAAGTATCCTGTAGTTATCAACTAAAAGGACTTGAAAGGTTTCATCCAATACCTAAAATTCATGAAATACTTCTCTAAAGTAAGATGGACTGAAGTTAGTTTCAAAATTTTCTCTTAATTTTGCTCTTTCCTTTAGTTCTGTATGTCCTATCCTTGTGCTTAGCTTGTATACATTTTATATGGTTGTGTATTTGCTCCGTTGTTGTTCTCCCAGATTTTTCTGCATTAGAATCTGGTTTCAACAAATGACAGCTTCTTAATTTGTTATTTTTTTGTCTTGACATTTCTTTTACATAGAATAACATGACTGTTATTATGGATTGAGTGAATGTGGGCCCAAAGATACTCAACTTTCTAAAACAGAGAGGAATTTTAGACTATCTTTCACACCAGTCCTCCGTCAATACAGTACCTCAGTATCCCATAAAATACTATATCTCAGTCAGGTACCCTTCTGCTCTAGGCCTGAGCACCTTTGGTGAAAGGGAACGCATTGTATCCCATGCTGTGTTCTTACTTGTTCTTTAGCCTTTGATCCCCAGTCTGACCTCTCAGATCAGATATAATAAATTAATATTTTCTTTCTTAAAGTCCGCCGTTCCACCTACCAACACATCCCCCTTTCTTTCTTACCTTTAATTCATTTACCCTTTAACTGAATACCTCTAGTTCCTTCAATAGCTTTCCCATTGGGGAAGTGTTAAATCTCCTTGCTATGAATAGTCTCCTTTGGACTTTTAATACATTGCCTTGATCTTGTGTTTGTCTCCCCTTGACCCAAAACTGTTTTTCTTTTTTCCTCCTACATTTACCTTTCATTGTTTGTTAATTTAAACTGAATGTAAAGGCAGATGAAGCCTTGTCACCATCATTCTTCATGCAGTTTTTATATTTTTATGTTTCTGGTGAGGGTGGGGTGAAGTAGAGGTATTAACTGTCAGGCTTGACATCTGTCATTTCTTCTTAGATTTGATTCATTATGCCAACATCTTTCACTCACTTTAGAGTCACATTATCATCTGAAATGGACAAAATAAGTAGTTGTCTATGGATTCAGATCCAAGTCCGAGACATAATTTGACATGTATAGATTTTTTTAAGTTTTTATGTGACACACAAAAATTATGAGATATCACATAAAAATATGCAATTCTGGCATTGCTTTAAAAATATACCTGGCTGTACTGAAGCCATATTGAAGCCATACACCCACATGGGAGTTGATGGCATATCTGAATAAAATTTGCTTCTTATAGATGGGCCATATGCTCTCCCATCCACCACAGATCACACACTAAACCCTCATGTCTCTTGTCACTGGGATCAGATGTTAGTAATGATCACATTTATACATTACTTTTATTTCAGTAGAGAAAATAATCCTCTTGCCTTGATTCTAGCAATAGTTAGAATATGAATGAGAGTAGAGAGGATTTAAGTCTTACTCCACTCAACTCCTTTATATTTTCTGCTGTGCAGTAGGGTGTTGGACCTGGTTGTACTTGTGAGAGCCTATAAAATGCTGAGGGATTTTGGCAGTAGTAACAACCATTGATAGCTTAGAATCTGCACGGTGGAAGTATTTATACAAGGGAAATTGACAAACACTACAAATCAGAGCTATGTCTTTTCCTTTTTTTACCAGAGAACTAGTTTATTACAAGAACCTGTAGGTGTTTGATTTTATGATCTCTGAACTACATTTTTCTTTATTGATCAATAAGATTAGTATAATCTGCCAAGCTGATCAATATGCCATACTCACGTTCTCCTTATATATGTCGTTAAAATACTGAATAAAACTAAACCAAAGAAGAGATCTAGAGTATATCTATTAAACAGCAATCTTTATGTATAGTTATTCCACAGGTTCTTAGAAAAAAGGTCCCTGTATTTATTTCCATTCTTCTAGAGATTGAATCCATCTTTTTACTTCATTATAAAAATCTAATGGATATATATATATATATATATCCCATGAATTCATATCCTTTCTGTAGGGATTTAAGTCATTAGATTTTGGGTACATGTTGCTAGCGATTTCATTATGTTTAAAATCCAGTTAGTAGTATAGTAAATAACTGGTATTGCTACAAAATTGCATTGAGAAGGTAATAGGATTGAATTTCTACACAAGTTGACACTCAATTAAAATTTCCATATATCCAGTGAGTTAGCATGTTCTTGTCCCAGGAACTAGAGCAAATGCCTTCCAATGCCTCCTACTGTTTAGGAATAAAGCAAAATTTATAATAGAGTCAAATCAGAAATAAATGTATCAACTGAAACATGACTTTGGCTTATCAAATACAGATCAAAAGCAAGAAATAGAAGAGAAAGTATATGGGATATTTCTTCTCTAAATTCCACTATTTTTTTATTGACATTGGAGGAAAAATAACACACTAAAATCTTACTGAATTATTATCCTAAACCAATAGATCCATGGGGCTTGTTCAGCTAAAAGCCACAACAGACTTTGTAATGCAATGATGTAATCTTGGCTTTGTGTCATTTATATTCAACCTTAAAAAAAAAAAAACAATTTTCCTGAATAGACAGGCTGACAACAATATTGTTCGGTTGGGTTTTTATTTGGATTCTTTCCAAATGGTTCACATGCCTTCACAGTAACACATGCCTGCTTAGGTTTTTTGCCTGAATTCTAAAGTTTTCTCCTTTTTAGCGTTCTATTTTTCTTTTAAGTTCTCAGTTATGTTTGTAAAACTAACCAGCTCCACCACAAAATTAGGATGTATCTTGCAGAGAGCATTCATTTTACTTTTTGCATATTTTTCCGGAGGTCATGTCAAGGTTAGTTTGAATTCCATCCTACATTAAGACTTCTTTCACAGCTATTTAGCTCGGCAGCCTACTCCCCGCTGGGGTCTGCCCCTTGGGCACGTCAAAGCTTCAGACCTGACAAATCACACACAGATGAAGCTGTACAGTTTTTTAAACAGTTTCATCAGTAACTTTTTTTTCTTTTTCACTATCCTCTTTCTTGTGGTAAGATTTTTTTTTCTCCCTTTGGCTCTGAATTGTCATTTCAGAGATTGTTAATTTCTATTTGAGACAGTTTGTTTTTACATTAGAGTTCCAAACTAGCAATATCATTTATTTTATAGTAAAGTATATTAATAGCCTTCTAGTTGCCAAGACCATGGGCCTACCTACCATTCTTGATGAGTAAAACTGTAATTGCATTATTAAAGGCTATTTGTAGCAGGAAGCTGATTGGTGGAATAGGACAGAGTTTACCAGAATCAGAAAAAAATGTCAACCATAAAAATGTATCCAGTTTATAACCTATTATGAATTGAGCCTGAAAATGTTTCTCAAATGGTAATATGCTCTTATCAGTATTTTAGCAATTTGTGAAACTAATGGTGCAACTCCATTTCCCATTTAATTGATGAAGTTAATGTGCTTGGTTGCTAATGAGTGAGTGTATTAGCAAATAGTATCCCTTTTTACTTACTGAAGTAGATCAGGATTTTTAAAAAGCAGCTTAGTGTCCTTATTTTTATGGTCTGAAAAATATTGACTACTCCCGAATTGCTAGATCAACTGAAGAAATGGTGTAATTGTTGCTGGACAGTCATTTCAGCAATGTCAAGTGACCAGATTATGATTTTCTAGCTCCCCTGGTAGAAAATAGTTATTTTCCTTCATAAACCAAAGGCTTTTCATTATATTTTTTATTTAGGATAAACAACATCTGAAGATTTTTAACTACAGACTAAGCTGAAAACTCAGTCTGAGAGAGAAAAATAATACTTAAATGATTCTCCTCTTTTAGTCCTCTTTTACAGTTAGCTCAGCATGAAAGTACCCAATGAAGGTTCTATAAAAGGTTGCTTGGTTGAAACTAATTAAAGACAGGTCTAAATAGAAAAAGAAAAGAAAAGGGATCAAAGGAATTACATTAGGTGTCAGAGCATTGTTTGGGGACATTTAATTTAATTTTTACAATTCTGCTCCAGGAAAATGCTAAATTCCAAAAATGTCCACTGTTGGCCATAATTCCCTATTTTTGTTATTTTTGCAATAAGATATATGTCAACAGGCAAACATCTTGAAGAAATCATTTTGGCACTGGCGCATTAACACATTATGGTGAAAAGAGAGGCTTGTGCTTTTCACGCAGTGCATTTCAGTCTTCAATTAATGTGAAAGCACTACAATGCCTATGCAACTTCTCTTGCCTAGTGGTGCACCATTTATCATTGCAGTTTTACATTGACCTTGACACCCACTTCATTAGAATAAAGATTGTCTACCATTTAGGTTACATTGTTCCTCTGCACAGAGACCCCATGCAAATTTCTGTTCAGATAGAAGAGCTGCGAGGCTGTCAGAGGTCATCTGCATTAAATGATTGCAGCTATTTTCCAACTGCTTCTTTTCATTCTACTCAATTCAGGCTAGGAGGATCAATCAAGTCCTCTGCCTGAAACAGTGGGACTGCTGGGAATATAACTGTTTTTGGTAGTAGTGGTTATGCCCTAAACAGTATTAAATATTTAATATAAACTCATTAAAGGTTTTGCAGAAGCTTCAGAAAGATATCAAACTTACAGAAATATGTAAGGGGCTAGAGAACCTTTTTAAAATAAATAAAATAATAATGATCTATTTTATAATTTTATAGGATATAAACCCAATATTTCTTAAACTTAGCGACTCTTTCCTGCAGGAATCATTTTTATCACCCTTAACAGGGTTTGAGAAAGGAGGTGACAGGCCAACTGGGTGTTCTTATGCAGTATTTTGCATAAAATTGAAAATAAATTTTTGTAGTTATAGGTGGTTTTATTTTTGTCCTATAACAATAAATTCTGTTCTGGGTATGTTTATTTTAAAACACTTAGTTTTTTTTATAAAAGAAATTGGAGAAATAAGTTGCTAGTTCTTCTACTTAAGTTTCCTGAGTGATATAATTGGAATTAAATTATTAATGGGAGATACTTTTAAAAAGATTGTTTTATGATCTTCTATTAGGGAATTTGCAATTCATTTTAATATTTGTAGTTTGATTTATATTAAAGATAATGCAATCCATGTCCAATTAACAATACATGGCCAATGTAATGTGATTTCCAGATCATGCAAATGGAATAAGCTTGAAGAGGGGGAAAAACTTAATTCTTAACCTCAGATGTAATTTGCTGTGCGAGTTCTGGCAATTTTAAATGACATTGCACTTTTTAATTTTTCCAAAGGCTCAGCAGCAAATTTATCCCAATCAAGAAAGCCTATTATTAATTTACAAGGACAATTGTAGGAGTCTTATAATTTATCCATGCAATTATTCACCATAAATTCTATGGTAAAATACAAGGAGTTTGCAAGAAATAACGACTGTTATTTGCCTTGGCCTTGAACTCTTTTCTTCAGTCTTAAACATCTTCCCCAAGTGTTGGTGTTACTGACTCCTTGTGTAGCATCACATGCTTTGTGAGATGCTGGACACCAGTCTTCTGAAAAAATGGGTAGGACAAGAACGCCTGCAAAGGCAACACTGCCTCTTAAGAGTACAGCTGAGCTGTGGATCCTGGACTTTCATATAAAAAGACTCTTTGTTCATCACTGAATGGCATTAGGCATGGACTTGCTGAGGGGCCACCATGAAGCCTCCAATGAGGAGGGCAAACACTAGCCAGAGAACACAATGTGAGAGTCATAGACACATCCTTGCATTTCTGTTCAAAATGCGTATTTTCACACATAATTTTGCCAGTGGTTTTGTGTTTGGATGTGGTCCTATATGCTTTCTTGTAGATAGACTAAGATATATTTTCATTTTTCAGTATATTTTCTTTCTCTGTCTGCCTATCATGTGTGTATGGGGAAAGTAATCATGCCAAATACACAAGTGTTTGAGATATTAATTTATGCAGAGAAGATAGTCAAACTTATCATTCTTATAACTAGATAATTTCTGTTTTAACTTTTCCTAATATAAAATCACATGAATCCCAGTTAAAAGTATGTAGAAGTACTCAAACACTAGTATCACAGAATTTGGCCTTATTCTAATTATCGAGCAAATTATTTGGCTTAATTCTTATGTTTCTTATAGCCAAAGCTTCACTCTCCCTTCAGCAATGTCTGGTCTCTTTTCAGCATAACCAACAGAAGCACCATACAAAAGTCTTACAATGGATGTCTTAATCTCTCTGTGTGCTTTTAGAGCATTATTTTGAATTCCACCATGCTGCCTTTTTTCTTTCCTCTTCTGAAGTTTTATTACAACAGCAGAATTCCCAGGGAGCTTTGGGGGCAAGGTTCACATAATATAGCCCTGAAGTTTTGCTTAGGTAGAAGCCATTCCCCAGTCCTGGCCATCTTTTGATGATCTTTCTATTTCAAAAAGATTCACTGGGTAGAGTCTTATAGCATTAGCTGTATGTAGTTTATTTTTTATTTTTTTATTTACTAGACAGTGAGCATCTACAACGCTTTCATGATGCTTTCTTTCTCTGACCTCACAGTGACAAAGCATCTTGTTCTTTAACATTGAGGGAGGCAGAAAAATGCTTGAGTTGCTCAATGTGTGCCTTCTATACCAGTTTCAAAATGGCTTATTCTTCTGGTTTCCATGGTGACAATTAACACTGTTTCAAGGCATTGTTCCAGTCTCCATTTGGGCAGAATTTTCGGTGTGATTTTTAACAACAACAAAAAAAAGGTTTTAGAGGGAGAAAAACTTTTAGCATAACTGTCAAAAAAGTTATCTCAATCAAGTCTGCATGCATTTATAAGTATATTAATTTGAGAAATCCCTGTTTTTGCTGGCTTTGTTTTATAATTCAATTTTAGTATTTGTGTTGTTAAAAAACAAACTCTCAATTAGAATTTTCAGAATATTCTTTAGCTCTTAGTTGAAACAGAAAACTGCTATTTGTAGTTATTTTTAATTTAAAAAATTTTTTATATTATAAACACAGGAGTAACATTTAGGACAACAGTAGCCTATTTCTCTAATAAAGATCATTCACAAATCTATTAAGAGGATTCATTAGTCAAAATTGAATTGGCCAAGCAAATACACTTAATAATGTAAATATGCCCTTTCAATAGAGTATATTTTATTTTTAACTAGACAGAGAAGCCCACAGCAGGTGCTATGGGGAATTAAATACTGGATGCTTATTTAACTTAGCACTCAAGAAAAGCCATCTGACTTCAGCTTTGCTAATCTCATTTTTGGCTATTGAAGTGTAGTCCATATCATAACATCCTAGACTATAGAACACAGTTAGGTAGCCTCTGCTCACTTATTGCTGTGGGTGGAATGAATATGAAGATTAAATTATCTTCTCACTACAGGATAAAGTAGCCTTACTTGATGGGATATCTGAGAACAGATACAGTTAGCAGTTGATTCTCCCCATCTATTGCTTCAAAAAGATGTTAGAGAAGAACAAAAACATACCAGCATCAACAAAAATACAACCTTCCTAGCATTACACATACATTTTAAGGCCCTAAATCATATCAGATTTAACCTTCAGAGTGCTTCAAAAATTAAAATAAATACTTTCACCTCAAATTACATGATATGCTAGTACCTTTTGTTCACATACCGGTACATCTAACAATTAACTAGATTCTCTTAGCTCTTTGAGGTTGAAGAACATTGTCCATTTATCACATCTCTCATCAGGCTGTTTATATAGTAGGCTTTGTGGTGACAAAGACAGCATACGTAAAGACAAGTTTTTTTAAAAAATGTAATAACCATTTTAAAGGCTATTGCTGTAGTGACATTTCACAGAGAAAATTATATTATGTCTAAAATTAAATTAATTGCTTTATATATTTTTGTTATTATAAGACTATCATTTTTATGGGATACATCTAAACTGCTCGTTTTCTTGACTAATCTGCTGTGTAGCAGCTGTTCAAAGTTGAGGTGAAGAGAAAAGACAAGCCTTCACAAGTAAAAGTGATAACTGGTAGAAGCCACTTAGGTGCCATAGTCAGAGGACTCCCTCTGTAGATTAATGGCATGTGGCATAAGTAAAAGATTTGAGTAGGTATCTGCTGCCTGCCTGAAATACCTGTTCCCCCCAACATTATGTCTAAGTCTTAATAAATTAATTATGTAAATCTTACATGGGAATCTAATTACATACAGAAGATTGAACTCTCCTACAGTCATCAGTCTGGCATATAAAACATTATCTAGTTTTCTAGCCTACTTGGTGAGTATTGAATCCAGAAAACTCAAGTGGGCAGTGCATTTTCTGTGTTGGAGTAATATGGTCTTGGTAATTGCCCACTGTTAGAAAATGCAATCAGTTTCTCATGTATCACAGGCCAAATTCTGCAAACACTCTAAAACAACCCTTGATTTTCTTCACTATGCATATTCATGTAATTTTGGATACTATGACACCCTGATCAACATTCATTAATAATATGAAATGCCTAAATCACCTCATTTAAAACATTTTGTTCTGTGATCCACAAATGACTAACATTTGGAAAAGTTTACATAATACAAATGATGTGCATGTTTAGTATAAATGAAAGATTAAAATATGAAATTAGAAGTATGCAAACATTCACACAAACACTGAATATCTATTAACTGAAATAGTGATTTCATACCTTCTTTTCCTTGAAGCTGCTTCCAATTGTGTTCCAGTTTGGGATTTTACACAATATCATGTTTTCAAGGTGAATAAAATTACTCAAGAGCTTCAGCATATTTTAAATTGGCTGACTAGCACTTCTTTGCCCAGACAAAAGCTTTTCTTATTAAAGCTGATGAGGGTGCTTACCTTAGGGCAACCTTGCTCGTTTAGGACAAGGGAGCAATGCTACTATGGAAAGCAGTGACCTATCCTTGGTGCTTCAAATAAAGAAATTTTGGAGTTTGAAAATATGCTAAAAATGTAAAACCTGTTTAATATTTTAAATAGAATATAATTTTTCTACTCACAGGTTTTTTTGTTTTGTTTTGGTACTGGGGATAGAACTTGGGACCTTGCGCCTGCAAGGCAGGCAGCAGAACCACTGAGCTAAATCCCTGGCCCTGGTGTTTTTGTGTATACATTTAAAATATAGCCACAGATAACTAGATGTTCTTAAGCCTTCCTAACTGTGAAGTTATCTGAAGAGAATCACTGTAGTAACTGTCATATTAAATAGAACTTCTATAATCAACTGTGATATTTGGGGAAAATTTACAGTAATTAACAAGAAATGTAAGTTTGTAACCATTCTCAAAACACTAGTTCTTTTTTATTCTCTTTATATGTACATCTTCTCTAATCCAGGAAATTCACAGGATAATAAAGGAGTCACATAATCTTTATAGATAATTTTTTATTTGAACCACTCTGAGACCAGTCCTTTTTGGACAGAGAGAGGTAGGCAGTACTCTAGAGCCAAATGTCAACCAGAATTAACTGTAATATTTAATCCTTCCATACCAAAAATTTTTCTATTTGTAATATTTTAATGAGCAAATGTATATATAAACAGTTTTAAAAGACATGAATCATTGTCAATTTAATATAATAACTAAGATGTTGATGTTTAATACATATTTTCCCATAGATTTCTTACCCCTAGTACTGGGGTTTGAACTCACAAAGCACTGAGCTATACCCTTAGCCCTTGGTTTTAAATTTTATTTTAAGGCTAGCCTTGAACTTTCAATCCTCCTGCCTCAGTCTCTCTAATAGCTGAGGTAACAGGCATGTGCCACCACACCCAGTTGTAATGTATATTTTTAATCATTTCTAGCAATATTTCTCAATGACTGAGGAACTCAGGGTTACTCCATACATTTTACTGAAAACAGTAACTTTTACACCCACAAGCATTATAAACTCGAAAGATTTTCTAAGAACACCTCTTTCTAATGGTATCTCTTTCTCTCTTTTTGTTTTAGCGATACAGTGTGGAAATGTCCATCAGGCACCTGAAAAAGACAGAGCTGCTTAGTAAGGTTGAAGCTTTGAAGAAAGGTGGCGTTTTACTACCAAATGATCTCCTTGAAAAAGTGGATTCAATTAATGAAAAATGGGAACTGCTTGGGGTATTTGCATTTTTATTACTGTTTATAGGTTATGTGTACAATTTTTGTGTAGTGAAGTACTCTATCTGTCTGATTTCTAATTTGAGGCACAAATATCTCTCTCTTTCAATTCACTACCTACATTTCAAACAAGCTATTCATGTTATTATGGAGAAAGCATTGCCTTTTCTCTTCTGTTGATTTTTTTTTAATTCTGAGCTTGTCTACTCTCAGATTTTAATAATTTTGGTTCTTTAATACATAAAAAAGTAAGTAAAATATGCCATGTATTATGGGTATGCACCAAGTCAACTATAATACAGTATATCTGATATACACTGACTGTCATGCTTGAATGAATGTTAATAGAATTTATTCTGAAGGTACATGTTAAAGACATCCACTGTTTAACTATTTACTGTACCCTTAAGATGAAAAGTGGAGTTGTCACTACAGCTTTCAAGTAACAATAAAGCCACCAAAACAAAGATGCAAATTTAACCCAAACCTAAATTGCAGAATTAAATCACCTTCTGTTTTGTGTGTCAATTTCCAATTCAATTTTAACAAAAGAAAACAAAAAGTTTCATGTAATTCATTTTGCACAATTATGGGCTGGGTCACAGCCAAACACTGAGAGGTAAGAATCTGGCAAAAAGGCAATACAGAGATTCTGTTACCCAGAGACCAGGATGGCACTGTGCAGGAGACACTACTGTTCTTTTGTTGGAAGACAGGACATAGAGAGAAGTTAACTTGTGTTTTTTTATCAGCTTCTCTCCTAAATTGCCTTCACTTCAAATCAAGGGTAAGCTAAATTTGTCAATTACCTAAATGATTAATTATAATAGCTAAGTATGGGTGGTATCAGTTATGGAGTATAATTTTTTGTGTTTTCCAGTTTTCTGCTTCTTTAAAAAAAATTTAAAAAGAAATAATACTCCAAAAATATTTTTAACTAGAAGCTCTCCATGTACCTTGATGACTTGGAGAAATGCCAGTTTGCAGTTTATGCCATCCTTAATCTAGGTGATTAAACATACTGCAAATTTAAGTCCTTGGTTCTCATCTAAATTCTTTTCACTCTGCAGTTGTACAAAGTAACTTAAAATGTTCAAAGTTCTTACTCTAATCTATATGTATGTTGCCTTTTAATAATAATTAATGTATTTCACTTTATAATGTGTGGATTTATATCAGAACTCACTAAATTCTACAGAATTTACTGATCTCAGACAGGAGAATATGGCTGGTGTGTGACAGTTTAAAAGGTTATTTACTAAATAGAAACAGCAACTCTATGTGCTTGATAGATAAAATGACAGTCTGTTTTATATTGCATTTTAATATATCTTTTGCTAATTTAATAAATAATGATATTTTTAGAAGTGTTTAAAGTAACATTGTGTATGTTACTGCCTCAAAAAATTTTTAAATCAACATTATATTGATGAAACAATATTTAACAATTCTTTATGAACCAGTTACCTCAAAAGTAGTTGCCATTTTGACAAAAATACCATTCAAATACAATGCTCAGTTTTGTACTGATTTTGGGAAAGAATGGGACAGAGGGTAGATATTAACAAAACTTGTGCCATACTAACACCACCAGGCATACTGTTTTAATTGGCATGATTACATTTTAATTGGCATGAAAAAATTAAAGACAAGGATTTTAACTTTTAACAATAGTAAAATAGAGGGATATGGTTTTTAATATTACTTTCATCTAAGGTGAACAGTGTGGAATGGAAATACATTAGAATGAAATGTCAGTGGTGCGTACAGTTTAATCTGTGAAATTTTGTCCCCTGTGCTGCATATTACTCTGTCTCAATTGCATATTAAACAACCCTATCAAGGCAGGCATTGGCATCTGCTGTGCTGACACAAATTGTGAATTAAATGAAATTGATGTCCTCTGTCGTATATTTATGAAGACGGACCATTCTCTGAAGTATTCTGTTTATGAAGAATTTATGATTGCAAACTGTTCCAGAACAAAAAAGTGGCAATAAATTCTTTTTTGTGACCCTACCCTCCAAGGGCATTGATTTTGCCTCCTGCTGCTACTTTTGTTATAGCATAAAAACAATAGCTAAATCTGAATTCCACTGAGAGTCTTCAAATTATCAATATTTGCACCATGAAAATACAAGGGTGTTGCCAAAAAGGCTATTTTTTTGTTATGATCTCCTAAAGATACAATTTACAGAATACTACACAGCAGATGAATGTTTGTTGACTTAATTTTATTTGTGTTTTAAAGCTTATTTTTGTGGGGTTAATTTATCATAATAGATGAAATGCTATTGATGTTCCAAAGAGAGTGCTTTCCACCAGAAATAAGGAAGGAAGGAAGGAAGGAAGGAAGGAGGAAAGAAAGGAAGGAAAACCAGCTTGATGGTATCTTCATGCCAGTGGTAAATCTAAGTGGGCTTTTTAGCATAGTGAGTTGGGGAATATATATATTATATATATATTAGAGCATCTAGCATCCAAAATACAAAATGGGAAGAATTGTGAAATTGAACACTTTCCAAGTTAATTAATAATCACCAACAGCTCCAAGGAGGCTACTTTTATTTAAAGCCCTATGTCATATGGTTTGGGTAATTGTACTTCACAAAACAAAAGGAATTTAATTCTCTGGCCTCTTTAGTATATTGATTAAATTCAAATTTCTCTTTCTTAATATTTCTATATATAGAACTTTTAACTGTAAATTCTTATGCTGAAAATTCAAATGAATTTTTATCTGTTACCATGGTGAACTTTTGAACCAAATCTCTTTTCTGGTAGAGGAATGTAGAAGTGAAGGAGGTTTTCTTAAGCATCTACTCGCAGTGAAAACAACATCCACTGCCTGAAAATTTGAATTCCAAATGGAACAGTAAGCTAATCTGAACATGTCAGTAGTGAGGTAGAAGGTACAGCTGGACACCTCCAGGTTACTCTTGTTATGATATTCTTTTGGTTACTAATCTATGTTTTTGTTTTCTTCTTATTTGTTTTGTTTTGTAATCTGCTGCATTAGAAAACCCTAAGGGAGAAGATACAGGACACAATGGCAGGTCATAGTGGGTCAGGTCCACGAGACCTGCTCTCTCCTGAAAGTGGAAGCCTGGTAAGGCAGCTGGAGGTCAGGATCAAAGAACTGAAAGGGTGGCTAAGAGACACAGAGCTTTTCATCTTCAACTCCTGTCTGAGACAAGAAAAGGAAGGCACAATGAATGCTGAGAAACAACTGCAATACTTTAAGGTAATAAAAAAAATCAAAGTTGATAAAAAGCTTTCTTCGTGGTACAGATGAAATATTTATCAAGTACATAAAGTATTATGCCCATTATCTATGTATCATGGTGCACTTAAATGTTTCTTTGAATTTATTGATATCTTCCACATTTCTTACATTATAATGTCTATATGTATATAAAGATGAACATCAAGCATATCAAATACACATTGTATAGGGGAAGTCTCTGTTGCTCATATGTTTTGTGCAGTGAGGGAGAATTTTGAAAAATTTAAAGCAGATTAGAAAACACCAAAGATTACTGAGGACTCTGAAAGACAGACCCTAAATGTTCTATAAATAACTTGGCTAAAAATACTTTCATAAATTGATATGATAAATTCTTTTTTGTGACTCTACCCTGCAACTAACAAAAGAAATGAACACTAAGAGAAGAAAACATAATTTTTACACATGAGTCTATTATTTATGGAGGGAAGAAATAAAGTAGAAGAGAGTGCTATGTGATAAGCATATTCCATTGCAAAATAATGCCCACCTTACCAGCACAGCTATCTTCACTGTCATGGTCCGTGGTAGAGCGTTTGCCCTGGGTTGTTCCTATTCTTTACATAATATCTGTTCAAAAGCAGTGCATTATTTGAATGTTTTCCCTTATTGCCCAAACTAGCATGTACTGCTTGAACCCTCAGCCTGAGTCTTTGGGGTTGTAGAATATGAATTTGATTGCAAGTAATCTTCTAGTATGAAAGGTCTTAAAGAGGAGAATAAGTACAGCCAAGAAAGAAAGAACTTCTTGGGACCAAGCAATCATTTCTTTTCAGAGCTTTCTAGGACAAGATTTTATTCATCTCACCCCACTTAGCAATTTGTCAGAGAATTTAGTCACATTCCATCTGCTAGATAGGCAGGCACATCTTGCTAATTTGTATAGCCCAAGAGGAGGCACATTCAAAGGTAAGATCACAATACTTTCCAATAAATTGTGTGCATCACATATCTATAAATTGTTTTGGTTAAAACATCTTTTTCTATTTAATTGACAAGACCACACTGGAAATTAGGTGAAAATACCTTGACAAGGCACAAGGGCTTTATAGTATAAAATCTGACACTCAGGTGATTTGTTATTTTATTTCTACTTGTCCCACCTACCCAAATCCCCACTGGAGAGAGATAGGGTCTTCAGATATTTGCTTCAGTGTTATTTGAATTTAGCACATACTTTATAAAATATGTGTCCTGATGGTTACAGGGGTGCATGTTATAAAATATATTTTTCTCCGTTATAGTTTTATTGTAATATTAATGAACTGATTAATAGCTCCAGCGTTGGAATTAGATCAAAATTCTGTCCAATTGTGTGACCCTTGATCATGTTTCTTGTATGATTTCTGGATGCTTCAATTTCTTCCTCTATAAAATGAGTTTTCAATGGTATTTATTTATGAGTTCACATATGTAAATTATTACTTCTACTTTTTGTAGTGGTACATTCATAAGATATAGACATCTTTTAACATTATAAGCCCAAAGGTGTAGCATAATACTTATACACAACAACAGCAAGTTTGTTATTAGAATTATTTATCAACCAACATATTTACATGTCTTATACATAGGATTTGGGTGAGTGGCAGGACCTCATCCAAGCTAGGCAAGCAGTTTGCCCCTGAATTAAACCCTTAATAGATTCCCTGTATAAAGGCTTTTTTTTTAATAAAACATTTGCTATTATAGTTGGAAGCATGTTTGGTGCTGCTTCCAAAGAACATTAGCTTTAAGTTTCGACTTGTACAGTGATAACATCATTATCAGCTAGGTCCCAGGAACAAATTTAAAATGATTCAAGAAACAAAGGGAATCAGAGATTGGGATAGAAATAGAGATAGACAGAGATAGAAATAGAGATGGAAATGGGGGTGGAAAGGAGAGGGCAGGGGAGAAGAGGGGAGGAGAAGGAACATAAGCAGGCTTTAGACTTACTTCCAGATCATTAGATAATTCTTAGTGTTCTAGTCTTTTATGAAAGTTGCACTACCAGTTTATAGCCACTATGGAATAGTCACTACACCAAATTCATTATTTACCAAGTGCATCTTTGTTTGTTTGTTTGTTTTGGTCCCAGAAATAAAACTGAGGAGCTTGCACTTGCCAGGCAGACATGGCGCCACTGAGCTAAATCCCTGGCCCCCAAGTGCATCTCTGTACCTGAAATTAATGATATAATTGTTATTTTAAAAGTACAATGATAATGTCATATGATTTTTGCTAGTTTATTTTTTTCAAGATACAGCTTTTTTCTTGGAGTGTTTTTATTTTTATTGTCACTATCCATTAAACTAGCTGCTTTTAAGCTAAGGATATGGCTTAGTTGTAGAATGCTTGCCTAGCATGCCCAAGCCCCTGGGTTTGATTGCCAGCACCATAAAACTAAAGGAAAAAAAGACTCTAACTGCTTTTATACACCCACTCTAGTTAGCTATTTTCAAATAATATAACCACAGAGAATCCCAACAATAGGTAGACCCTTAACACTAATGTAATCTAACAGTGTTGTTCTCTAGGCCCATTCCATTTACTGCTTTCTTCTTCTAGGGTTACTGTGATCCTAAACCCCATGTTCATTATTTTCTTCCCTCCTTTTCTATAGGAAAGAATATTTTTAATTGTAGTTGTTTTTCACTTCATTAAAGCAATATTCATGTTGTAAATTATCTTTTAGGACTTCTTTTCAATTTACTATTATAATGCCAAGATTCATTCATGTTGTTGGGTATGGTTGTAATTCACTTATTTTGAAAACTGTAATAATCCATTTTGAGTATACAATATACATATATCTTATTTAATTGCTGTTTGGGTCCTGATTTTGTTTATATGAAGCAGAGACACAAGAAGTTTAAGTTTTGTATGTCCAAGGTCACCTTTAACGAATAGTAGAATTAGTGTAAGTCTGGGGCTGTCAGACTCTGACATCCATTTTCAAACTACTATGCAAAATTGATATTTATTGATATTTACCAAGTGTCCTTCCATATCAAGTTGATTTAAAAAGATGAGCAGGACAGAATTAAATTTCAATATTTCTTTACGATATATTTATAATTAACTATCTTCATTTGGCCAAAACAGCAAACAGCTTTACTTATTTTTTTTTTATTAATTTTGTTGGTACATTTTAGGTATACAATTCCTTTACATTTATCATTGGGTATTTGTACTTGTACATGATATATCTTGGTTCTTCTTTTATTCTCCATTACCTGTGCACCCTTCACCCCCTCCACCCTTCCCTATTTACATAGATTTCATTTCCTTTTTTTTTTTTCTTTTCTCATAGTTTTTCCTTTCCCTCTTTTCCTTTCCCCTTCCCCTCCCTTCACTCCTTCGTCTTTGGACCTTTTCTCGTATTTCACATTGTCAATTATTCATTTTAATCATTTTAACTCTTGTTTACACTATCAGTTTCTCACACTAGAGAAACTATTTGGTATTTACACATGTG
>NW_004624838.1:4057695-4081127 GCF_000247695.1 Heterocephalus glaber | reverse complement strand
TGATCCCTCCAACTTACCAAGTACAGTGGTCTGGTGTGCCCTTATTGCAGAGATTCTCTTCACTTTTCCAGTGGGCTTCAGTTTTCATCAGGGAGCCTGAGAGAGGCCCTCTCTCTGTTGTTCACTTCTGCAGCTCAGGATAATGGCCTTTATGTCCCCCTGTGCCTCTGTAGTGTGGAACCAGGTAGCTGCACAGCCAAGAGGCCAGAGGCAGTGGGGGGGGGGGCTCTGTTGTTGCAGGCGCCTGCACGGCTCTGCAGATGGCTAGTGGGCTTGCCCAGGGAGTCCTCACTGGCTCCTGGTCACAAGCGGGCGTACCCTGCCAGACAGAGCTGGCCTCAGTCAGCCTGGGTCACTCTGCCCGCGCGGCTCTGCCCAGTGCAGCTCTGCGGGCAGCTGGTGCAGCATATATACACATTTTCTATAAAAGGATATACACATATCCATATATACATATATGAATATATGTACTCATTTTGCATCATAGTTCAAACACAACCACACACAATATGTGAATGAATAAGTATAGCTGTGCTCAATAAAATTAATTTACAAGACTATTTGCAAAAGCATCCAGTGGGCTAGGTTTGATCCCACAGTTCCTGACCTTGCTCTAGATTACAAAAAGTATTTTAAGTGTAGAAATGGCTGCTATTTGCATCTCCTTTAAGAAATGGAGACCATACTAGAATTGCATTAGGAGGACAAAATACTCTTTTAATAATAGTAACAACCACAACTAATACTTATTGAGTGCTTATGAGGTATGAGATACAGTTTCTAAATATTTTCTCTGCATTTGCTTGTTTAATCCACATCATCATCTTGAAGAGAATGGTATTATTATCCTGTACTTATCCTGTACCGAGGTGGGAAAAATTGGAGTAACTTACTCAAGCTCATACAGTCATAAATGGTAGAGGCAATAGTCAACACTGTAAGTTATTCCAAAATTAGCTACTACTTTCTAAACTCAGCAGTTCTTAGGACAAAAATCTATTCCTAGAAAGAGAAAAATAATTAAATGTAAACTTACTCTATTGTTCTTTCCCATTTCTGAATACTTCACTATCAGCTAAAGGAAATCAGTAAATCAGTGTTTTAAATCTCATAAATTCATATGTATGGATCATGGCCTTTAAAAAGATGACAAGTTAACTATGAAATCTGCAGCATTATAAAGTAATTACTGTGAAAAGAAATATCACTAATGTAATTTTATTTTTAAAAAGAGAGAAATAAAAGACCTAAATGTGGTTCAGGGTTCAGAAAAATATTTTCTTAAATCTCAATGCTTAATTTTCAGAAAGAAAAAGACCAATCTGATCAATACATTTAGGAGTAATTTCCCATGTCCATTATAAATAGGAGTGACAGAATATTGGCTGAATAAGTAATCGCACTTCCTGTGACTCCAAACCCCACATTTTCAAGATTAGGTTGAAAAACAGGAAAGACTATTTTGAAAGTTATGATATATGAGGAAAGTAGCCATGGATCTTACAGGTACCAGTATCCTCCCTGCCACTCTGTCTGGAGCCATTAAAAACATTGTAATGATGTTATTGGCAAAGCTGCAGACAAGGTACAATAATTTAATCTAGCTGTAACCAAAGCATGCAGAACACTTTCAGAATCAACAGACCTCAAACAGGATTTAATTCTTCCTATAGGTCTTAGATAAAAATTTTAAAAGGTATTACATTAACCATAAATGTCAATAAAAAGAAAACTGTGTATGTTCATCAAAAATCTTTTATCAGGTTTTTTCTCACCACATTAAAAAATGTATCACCTAAAAAAAATGTATCACCTAATAAATTTCTGGAAATAATTTTCCATAATTTGATATAATCCAGGACTGATTTATTAGAAAAATTGGCTGGGTTAAATTCAGTAATAGATTTAGATAAGTCTTATTCATGCTACTGTCTGAGGGTGGTGGAAAAAATCAAAGGAAAACTTTACAGGCAATTCCAGTGCAGTTTTCTAAAGTAAAAGAAAATGAAACAAAGTCCAAATTATTTTCATTTATTTAATTTATTCAATTATAGATATTTAATTCCTCTAAACAACACTTCCAGTTTGGCACAAACTTCTGTTGGATCCAGGCCATTCTGTATACGAGGATTCATTTTCACTTCTTTAAAATGATGCTTCAGTCTTTAAAATAATGCTTCAAAAAGACAGAAAGTATCTTTCGAATCAAATTGCAATGTTGCTTCCTTTGGCACCATGGTAACCAACTTTATATTTGTACCCATTTTCTTTCCAACATTATAATATCATTAGAATGTGAATCTAGGTACTGGTCTAAAGTGGGAAAGGAAAAAGTCATTGTAGCTACAAATTTCAATCTGGATGGCAGCATAAATAGCATGAATATATTTTTATTCATTTATATATCAACTGAAACTTTTCATTGAGTAATTTTTAAAATACAAAGAAATATGCCAGTAAACTTCTAATGCAATGATGACAAACATACAGGTCTATAAAAAATGGATGACAGTAAACTCTTGGTTAAAATTAATGACCAAGGTGAAGAGATAGAGGTTTGATTGTAGCAAAACTAATCAGAAACTCTATAATCCTAGGCCTCTACTCTTCCTTTCTCATTTCTTAGGTGACTTGATGTCTTCACAATATATAGGATTAATTTATCCTTATCTGTTCTTTTGTTATTAATTTTCAGTATTATATTATTTTAGGTGATTTTACTATAAATTATATCCTAATCAAATCTAAAAGTCTGTATCTTTTAACAAGAAAATTTCCTGATTAAGATTGTGGATCTTCTAAATCATCACATTTATTCACTTATTCATTCAGTAGATATTTATTAGACACCTACCATGTGGTATGTACTGGGCTAGGGGGTAGCAACACATGAAGCTTACACTGTGGTTTGTTTAAATATTTTGCTACATGGAGTGTTATTTTGTTCAATTTTCATTGTACTACATTCAAAGCCTTTTTAAAAATTTTTTCTTCATTTACATTGTCAAGAATGAATTAGCCACTTATTGATGCCACTTTTAAAATAAAAACATAAGCTTTTTTTTTCCTCTACCCTATTTGTCAATTTTAGTTGATATAATCTTGTATTTATTTATTAACTATTATTACTTTGCTAATACAATTGCATCATTATTATTTATTTTGACACTTGCATTATATTTTATAAGAATATTAAAAGTAATTCACAATTAATTTTTCATAATTTTTTTTCATTGCTCAAATTTAGTTTTTTTATCCTATGATTTTCTATTAAAATTTTTTTATCCTTAATATTGACATCTGGATCATCTTTTAATAATAGTTACAGGAAAAGTACATTCCTAGTGTACTTTCCAAACATTTAATGCCTGAAAATGTATTTTACTTTTACCTCAGATGTAGTAGGTGGGCTATAAAATTTTGCTAGAAGAACTGGGGTAGAGGAAGTATAATCCTTTGTCATCAAAACCATTAATGATTCTTTGAGATTTATAGTCAAAAGGAGAAGTCTGAGTTTTATTCCCACATAGTAACATTTTTATTTGTATAGAACTAGTTGGGGTTTCTCTCTCTCTCTCTCTCTCTCTCTCTCTCTCTCTCTCTCTCTCTCTCTCTTCTTTTCTTTCTTGTTTTGCTGGTAACATGGTAGTCCAAACTGGTTTTGAAGATTCAAACCCTACTTCAGACCTGGAAAGTTTTATCCATTATTTGATTATTGCAACTTCTCCATATGTTTGGTTCCCTGTTTTTAAAAAGTCTTACTCTGTGCATATAGAATCCACCAGATTTTGCCTTCACTATTTTTTTCTCCATTAAGTTTATTGCCTTCCCTTTAAAAAAAAAATCGACTTTTATTTTTGCTTCGTTATCTCCAGATATCTGGTAGAATTCTTAAGCTTCTTCTTGGTTTCTGGAATATCTAGCTTTGCAATTTTTCATCTTTATTGTGTTTTTTTCCTGTGCTGGAGATTGAGCCCAGGGTCTCATACATGTTACACTGGAGCTCTAACTCTGGGCTACATTCCCAGCCCTATTTTAATTTTTAATCTGACAAAAATTCTTTTCATCTTTGTATAATCCATACTGGTCTTAGTGGTTCCATTTTTTAAAGTTCCTACCTTAGTACGGTGATTGCCATATTCTTGTGCATATTTTCAAGAAATGAAATGAAATTTTCTAAAGCTTTCTTTTTTCTTGTGTCAATTTATTTTAAAAATATTCTGTTGCTCTGAGTCCTAAAGTTGAGTCTCCTTTGAATTACAATATCTGTTGATATACGTTAATTTTTTTCTGTGTACTTATTCATTTTACATTTTTTATAGTATTTATTTTTATTGTACATACTTCTGGGGGAACATGGTAATTCAGTCATGCATTCAATGTGTAATAATCAAATCAAGTTAAGCATTCCCATCTCTTCTAATCATTTTTATGTTAGGAATTTCATTCTCTTTTCTAATCATTTTTAAATATATTATAGATTGTTTAAATCAAAATTACTCTACTGTGCTAAAGAAGAACCAGAAGTAATTCCTCCACTTTGTGTTTTGGTGCTCCTTATTGAACTTCTTTTCATCCCCTCTTATCTCTGCTCTTCCCATTCTCATGACTACTGTTCCATTCTGTTCTACAAGATTAACACATTAGTTTCCACAAATGAGTGACACCATATGGTATTTGTCTTTGTGTGCCTGGCTTATTTCACTTAACTTCCAGTTCCATCTGTGTTGCTGCAAATGACACGAGTTCATTCTTATTTATAGTTGAATAATATTCCATTGTATAAATGTACTACACTTTCTTTATCCATTCACCCACTGAAGGGTATCTGAGTTGATTCCATGTTTTAGGTATGTGAATAGTGTTGTAACAAGAATAGGAGTGCAAATATCTTTTGGGTATAACACTTTCATTTTCTTTAGATATACATCCATCTCTACTTATTATGAAGAAGGAGTTTTTGTTATCTAGGACTGAATGTTGAGACAGGTCCTCTTTGAAGCCCTATGAATGGCTCCATATACAAATATTTCAGTGAAAGACAAAGAAGAAATGAATAATTTAGATTTTCTTTAGTTTAAAGTTCAGAAATGAGAAAGTATAAAACAAATACATAGAATAGTAAATTATATATTGATACTGAGGCATAGGGTTAAGCAACTCTAATATCAAGTAAGGTTGAAAGTGGACCAAGGAGCCCACCCTTGCCAATTTGCTCATATGCCAGGGATGTCATCTGTATTTTTGAGAAAGAGTCTTATAGAGTATGCATCATCTATCCTGGAAGAAGAAAGACTCATAGAGAGGTTGCTATTCTGTTACTTAAACAATGTATACAGGGGGCTTGAAATAGTAAATTACAGTAGGAGGGAGGACGCAGGATTCCTCTCTACTTCTCCAGCTTTATTAAAGTGTAAGCAAAAGTGATAATTGTGTATATTTATTGGGTGCAATGTGATGTTTTGCTATATACAGAATCTGCCAGAAAATGTATACACACTTCAGCAGTTCGCCATACTAAAATTGTTTGGAAGCTAATGGTCACAACTCTGAGCACCTCTTGTAATTGTAGAGGTCAAACTTGTATTAATCATATGATATTTTGACAAATTTAGTATTAAAATATTTATACAAGTTTATTTCCTGATGTATACATTTTTGGCAGGCTCTGTTTATAGTAATATGATTAAATCAAGATAACAGAATAATATTCTGTTGAGTATGTATATATCACATTTGACTATTCATCCATCCATAAATACTTAGGTTGATCCTGTATCTTGACTTAATTGTTTTTCTCAGCTCTTGCAGCTGTAGTTTTGCATGTAGGTCATTGTTCAAAGTGATGTGTCTTCAAGATGGTGAGCACTGGAGAGTCCTGTTTTACTATCTTGCTGACACCTTCTCCAAGAAAGAGGGAAGGGTGAGGAAATTCCTACAGTACATAACTCTAAATTGAGAATTGATGTGAAGTAGGGGACAAGGAACAGAATATATATATATATATATATATATATATATATATATATATATATATACATAGTCATACAGACAAGTGACTAAAGAAATTCCAGTGTTGTTTTGTGTGCCTATTTTTGTTATTCAGACATGCCTAAGTATCAATCTGTGTATCTTG
Source organism: Heterocephalus glaber (assembly GCF_000247695.1). Next base: position 4,074,991 of record NW_004624838.1, on the reverse strand, counting down.
TCAACAAAGTATAGCATAAACTTTAAGAGTTGGGGCTATTGTGAATTTTTATTTGTTTTGCATGCCTTTCAAAATACCATTGTTGGGCTGGGGATTTAGCTCAGTGGTGCCGCTGCCTGCCTTGCAAGTGCAAGGTCCCGAATTTGATCCCCGGTACAAAAAAAACAAAAAACATTGCAATGTCTTGGAAACACTGCATACTCAGAAAGTACATAGCAGGCCGTAGAATTTCATCCTTGGATGAGACCTGAGATATATAGCTATCTCAGCCTCCTTATTCCAAGCAGAAGACAACAATTTCTTTTTTTTTTTTTTTCGGTACCGGCGATCGAACTCAGGTCCTTGCGCTTGCGCAGCAGGCGGCGAAACCACTGAGCTAAATCCCCGGCCCTGCAATTTCTGACAAATTGGATGACTCAACCAAGACCAAACAACCAGAGCCAGATGGCACCCTACATCATCTGAATCCCCGTCTAAGTCACAGTCCAATAATGTCATACTATTGGCTTCTTATGGGTCATCATTGATGTCTTTGCAATTTTCAAATCTCTATTTTTTTCTTTAACATAAAAATAGTAGGCCTGTCTTATTTCATTTGAAGAATAGAAATTAAAATGATCATCACAAGAGATACTATGATTAATAAGAAGTGTGGAAATGCTTATCACTACTACTAAGTACTATTTTAAACAGAATTAAAAATACATGTGACAACACACCAGGCTCTTCTGGCATTGGAACTTAGAGATTTACATTTGACCTGCAACAGCTTCTCATTTTCAGGGTTTTACTCTTGGGAGCTCAATTCAGTATTGAGTTTGCTATCATTTTTCACCTTATGTTTGTGTTACACTTCCATATGAGGAGCTTAAAGAGCTTTACAGACATTAGCTCATTAATCCTCCCAAAACCTCTCTAAGATAGGTTGGAGGCATAAATCATTATTCCCATCTGGAAAAAAAAGTAGCCTAACTTATCTCTCCTAATTTCTCTGATGCCTTTAAACTGTTGATTAAATCCTAAGTTATACAATGTACATTTACAATACCACATTCTCTTCCCCAAGGAGATTTTTCTTTCTGTTTTGAATTTAATGTCATGATGATAAATGTAAAAATAGACAGGTCTGATGTTGAAAACTTCATTGAGGAGCATATACTAAGCAGTACCCCAGGTTCTTCCTTTATTTATTCCTTTTCTCAAAATGTACTTCTTTGCTAGGCCTGATGATTCATGTCTATAATACCAGTACTGGGCAACTTAGCAACTTAGTAAGACCTTGTCTCAAAACAAAAAATGAAAAAGTGCCAGGGATATAGCTCATTGAGAAGGCCCTGGGTTCAATCTCCAGTAGCAAAAAAGAAAGGAGAAAGAGTCATTTTTTATTACTCTTTATTCATGACCAAGATAAATAACTTTTAGGACTTGGAAGGATAGTTCAAGATCCATTCAGTCCTTTATCTATCAACCAAGACTACTTGCAAGAAAGTCAATAAATATCAACTATTCCATTTTAATTCTTAATAAAATACTGTCGCAACAGACTTTTCCAACACACAGTGGAAGTTAAATTTTCAATCTTGTGTGGTTTGCTTAGATATGTGATTCTCACTATAAAGTTACTTGGAATTAGACTTTGAAGATTTTAGAATATGACCATGACATGAGCAGAACCTGGGACTAAGTAAGAGGTTTTTCATTCAAATGACTACAACACACACTTATCCACAGTTCAGGCCAGGAAAAGAAAAATAAATAAAAATGATACAGGCATAAGAAAATTAATATTCTGTCACTCCTAGAAGTTCATCAGAGAAGATGGGAGCCAACTTGTGACTTATTTGAGAGGTACTAAAAGTTTATTTTGTAATTATTTTTGAATAGTTATCTCTGACTACCACATGATATTTTTCCTGTCCCAGTATAGAATTATGTAATATCTGATATAAGAAGATGTTGGAGGCTAAAAGGTTATTGCATTTTAAAGAAAAGATATTGAGAGCACATAGATATTTTGTCATTTACTTGAGATTATTCAACTAGTTATTGCCAAACTAGGAGAATACCCTAAGTTATGGTTTCTTCCTCACTCCAGGATACTTTTCAAATGTTCAGCTAGAGTATCTTTATAGTTAGATGACTTATATTCTGCCTTGCTGCCAACATATTGATAAAGGAATGAAAGAACTACCCTCCCTCCCCCAGATATTCACTTTCTTTTGGGAAGCAGGCAGCAGAATGATGGTGTATCTTCCCAGAACAGGAAAAAGGAAAATTAGCTTTATTTAAGAAAGTGTTCCTAGACATACATTTTCATTTAGCTATGCAAATAAAGAATAAAGTTTTTATACTTCCTTTTCACAAGGTTCTGGAATATTGCTTTGAGATAAATAATTATTATAGCAATTTACCAGTTGGCTAATATTTAGTCAGCATCTCTCTACTACCTAATGTAATAGTTGAAAAGTGTTTGCTGTTATATATTAGTTAAACTTCTAAATGACCCTGAGGATGTGCTTAGTATTACTGTACATTTGGGAATATGGAAAGCTGAAGAAAAAGAGTCAAGATGCCCTGGGCTTCTGCCACAAATGCAAAGGAAAGAGCTCAGAAACAAATTCCCAGTGGTCCAACTTCACAGGAAAATGTCCTATTTATTTTAGATGCTATGAAAATAAAATCAGGAATATAAAGTTTAGAAAGCTGTCTATATCTATGCCTTTTGTAGTTTAGGAAGGAGTTAATGAATAAACAGGAGGGTCTTTTCTAATGTTGACATTTTCTCCCTAGTATCATTTTTCTCCTCTTTAGAGGTATTATTCCCTAGCCTGACTTTCTTCCTGCATGATGTCCCTAGAGTTCTTGAATCCATTTATTTCCTGTCCATAGGATTCTGGAATATCAGGAACGCTTCCCTGAAATATGAATTCCTAAGTGTTGTACTTCAAATAATGCTCTGAGCTTTACTATGAGTTCCGAATAGGAAATAAAAAGAAACCAAAGAAAACTGTGGAAAAATAGGGCTTGATTGAAGAGAGTGATGGAGAATAGCCAACTTTGTATGGATGAAGCATGAAGAAAAATACAATGCAGCAGGGTTGAGCAAATTGTGAAATTAACTAGTTTAATTATGTGTCCTCTCTCATGACATGTGATTCTCGCTATAAAGGTTGCCTGGGTGTTCCACATTATCCTTGGGAATTCCTCTTAAGTTATCTTGGCTCCTATGTTTCCTAGCTTTCGTTCTTAGTGCTATTTCATTCTCTAGGTATGGCTTTTATGATGACCTTTCTTCCATAGATTTTACTAAATCAATATATTGCACTGTAACTTCCCATACAGTTCTTTCCTTCCGTTTTTCCACACTTTCATGGATCCCTTTTGATCTGGTCAGCGAATACTCAACATCCATTAAAAACAGATGATTTCAAGTAGCTAGAGTTTACAGATAAACTAGGGAAAAAATCACTTTCATCCATTCCTCAGAATTACTTTGAAATTATTCTCATGGAATCAATGAGAGAAAACCTCAGTGGGTATTGTAAATAGACTTCAAAATGTAAAATGTAAAAATAAATGACGATTAATGCCTTATCTGTTTATGAAAAGAGTAATTGTGGAATTTTTAGAAAAAGTACTTTGTAGTATAATGGCTAAGTTTCATTTGCATCCAGCACCCTTTTCCCCTTATTACTACAAGTTACCTTTTTGTAATTGCAGACTAGTTTAGCATCTTAACAATAATGGACATGTTTTTAAAAGATTACTGCCAAAAGTGCATTCTTTATTCCAGGGAGACTCTGTAATAGATACCAGCATTTTAGTAATGATACAAGCAATCTGTAAGCTATTATGGTTTTCTTTAGAGTAACTTAATCTTCATATTGTTTTGTATGTCTTGAATTTTAATAGTGTTTTTAATTTAAAAAGGAAGTATATAACATATTACTAATTACATGTGAATATGAACTAAGCACATAACCACTGAGTTTGATTCTTAAAAACAAACATATTTAAAAGTACTTAACCTATTGTAAAGAAAGTAACAAAGAAATTAAAGAATGCCACACAGGGATAACAACAACTTTCATAGAAAAACACAATGAGAGCCGTATTATTAGAATAGTTATTATATTTTGGTTTATAGGTAAAAAAGCTGAAAGGAATAGAAATGCTCATTTCTAGGCAAAATTAATATGCATTTTTCTAACAGATGGAAATGCAAACTATTACAAATAAATGTGAATATTTGTAAAAGAATTATCTTTTCCCTTGATGACACCATTCATCCAAGGAGCTCCAAGAATTTACAATATTAATTAATTTTTCTGGTGACCCTTAATGGTTCATATTGATTGGCAAGTATACTAGATTGTAAAAAAACACAAGATCTTTCTCTAGGTCAAAAGGTCAGGCTAATCAAGCCATGGAGGTAAAAGTGAATGTACTATCATTGAACCTCTCTACTGAATGAACAGAAGGGAAGAGATTTTTCTTAAAAATGAAAATATATCACTAGAATTATTCTTATTTTAAATGGTTATAAGAAATAATTTACTGTTTGAATCTAGGCTTATATTATCATGTACAATTTCAAAACTATTTTGGCATACAACCCAGCTCTTCTCTAAGGATCTGATAAAGAGGTGATTAGTGAACCAATTCAGGACCCTTTAAAACTATTTTTAAAATCTAGCTCTTATATTAAGCAAACCCATTTGCTATTTTGAAAGAAGTTATAATCTACTTAAAATTGTCATCCCCTGTTTCTGACTTGCAATTAGATGGTATTTCCAAAATGTCAGACCTAGATTCTGCTTCTACCATCACCATAATAGGATGTGACAGCCAAGATATTATATCAATACCTTTTCCATAATTAGCAATAAGGATCTTGGCAAGGGTTAACTAGAAAAGTTTCATAAACATTTTTCTACAAATGGTCCTGAAGGCAGTATTATGCTTTTAAAATCTGCTAATGTAGCAAAGACTCATGACAACCAGGAGACAAATCTGTGAGCAAAACTGTTTAGAGAGAATAGTTTTGTAGTGTATGATATATGTTATGTAAATGAGCTTATTAGAACTCTCATCTATTTTATTATTGGTGACCAATTTAATAGAGGCATTTAAAAAACAATATTTCTGCCTGACTACTAGAAATGAAGAAGATACATTGATATAATTGAGAGCAAATGATTGCATGTCGTGCCATTTAATCATGTCATTTTTCAGTTGCTATTTTTTGCACTTCACTGCATGCTTATAGAATATTTAACTTCAATATAGATTAAGTCCCAGAGTTTGCTACTGAGCTGAGCCTCTATATTGGCTGACATTATTTTTTAACTTTGAAATCAGTTTAAACACCTACATGTCACTTTTCATGCTTTCTTTAAAATATACCAGTCATCATTTATTCTTCATTTGAACTATTTTAATTTGTTTGGCTGTTTTGAATAATCACTTTTTTAAATCCCAGAATGAAAATTCTTATTTGTAACATTTATACACTACATAGAGTTAAGCATAATATTGGCTGTAGAATGGAGGTGGAGAGACCAAAAGAGCTGCTGACCCACTGCTGGAAATGTTGATAATCATTTACCTAGTGAACATTTTCTTTGTTCATTCTCTTATTAGTATAATTAACATCTTTCTCAACAAAGAGAAATTTCCAGTGTGCACTAGAATATAAGGTCCTTGAAAGGTGAAGATTTTATTCGTTTTGCTCCCTAATATATCTCAAGTACTTAGAACAATGCCCATTATAATAGGTGATCCATCCATATCCATGTATAGATTGCTAATTCTTATGTACTTGGAGAGTAACAGATTGGACCTCTGAAAATTGTGCAAGAGACTGTTGATTCTCTTAGCAATGGTAACTTTGTGTTTGTAGCTATCCTGGTTAGAAGTCAGGGGCAAAAAATTTGAAAATTTAGACATTTTCCAAACATCATTAGCTTTCTAGAAATTGTTCAAATGAGAAAGAGAGCAAGGGAGGGGGAAAGGAAAGAAGAAACCAGAAAAAAAGAAAAGAAAAGGAAAAGCTGGAAACAACGCTTTCATTATATAAGGAGAGGAAGAGGGGTTGAAGGGGGGGATGGGAAAAAAGAAGTAAGATGTATCATGGACAGGTACAAATTCCACATGATGAACGTTATCATCATGTATATCTAAAATGTAACAATAAATGTTTTGCCAAAAAAAAGAAATGTAGCATAGTGTTTTGTGAGCCAGCTTCGAAGTCAGGCTGCCTGGTTTCAATTCCTGCTTTTAATGCTTTTTAGTTATGTATTTCTGATCAGTTACATAACCTCTCCAGTGTCTTCATGTCTATTTCCTCATTTGTAAAACAGATTACTGTAACTCTGTCTTTCTCTCTCTCTCTCTCTGGATATATATGTGTGTATAATTAATATTATACATGTGTATATATAATGAACATTATATATTTACATGTATATAATTAATATATATTTATGTATATAATTAACATTGTATAAGATGAGCACAATGGCACATGTCTGTAATCTCAGCACTCAGGTAGGCTGAAGCAAGTGAACAGCAAGTTTGGGCCCAGCCAAGGTGACTTAATGTGACCCTGTCTTGAAAAAATTTTTCAAAAGAGCCAGGAATTTAGCTCAGTAGTACTCCTGTACCAAAAGAATTGGTACTTTTTTAATACCAATACTAGGTTCAATACTCCAGTACCAAAAGAAAAAAGACCATATGATATATATCATAACGTTGTTGTTAAGATTAAATGAGTCAATAAAAGATTAAATGAGTCAAAACATATAAAGTATATGAAAATTCATGACAAACATAAATATACAAAAATAGTCAGTATAGAGAATTAGTGAAAATACGTAAGACAATACTGTTAAGAAAAATGCTCTAGCAATTAGTTGGTAATTATTTTGCATTCAAATGAATTTTAAAGAATAATTGAAGAGAACATAACATTATTTTATTTTTTATTGATTCAGGTATATATAATCAACTTGGATTGGTCTTTGGTGGTGTACATAAAGTACTATCTGATTTTTTAGGTTTCCCATATACATATATATAATTATATATGAAATTCACTGCTGAATAATTAGATTTAATTAACATTCTGTATTTTCCACATTTGTTTCAATACTTTCGGATCCAATATTCTTTGAATACTTTCCTGTTTATGTTTTATGATATTTCTAGAAGTAGAACAGCTATGTTAAAAACTGCATTGCATTATTTTTATCAGATAGCAGAATATCTGATTTGTTGACCAAGATTTATAGGTTTGTAGTGATGACTGTATCCCAGGAGATATTGTAGCCATTACTTTGGGGAAAAAAAGTCTAAGTTTGTATCTGTAAATGTAGTTAATCCTTGCACTAACTCATAGTTGCAGAATCATGATTGGATGGCATTAGTAATATTATAAGCATCTGTGTTTTGGCGTACCCTAGCAGAATAATTAATTCTCTGATTATATCACCAGTTACAGGGTTGATTAAAATGTGTTTTTTTATTTTTTGACTATTTTTATTAGTACAGGTTTACAATACATATTGATTACATTCCTTGTGGGGAATTGGTACAAGTACATAGCACATCTTAATTCTTTTCACTTTCCCTTTCCCTCACTTCCCTTTCCCCTTCCTCCATCTCTTGTTCTCCTTCCCATTTGCAAAATAGGAGTTTTTTAAAAAAACACTTTTTTGATATATAATTCACTTACTATAAAATCTAATTTCAGAACATTTTCACCACCTCCAAAAGAGAAACCTCTTACCCATTAGCAGTTACTCCCTATTTACCCGCTTACTAAAGCCCTTGGCAACTACCATTCTGTTTTGTTTCTAAACATTAGCTTATTCTGAATATTTCATATGAACAGAGTTGTCTTTTATGTTTGTTTTTTCGCTTAGCATAATATTTTCAAAGTCTATCATATTATATAGTATGTATCAGTATTTCATTCATGTTTGAGTTGTTTCTGCTTTTGGCTATTATGCTAGCATTTAAAAAAAATATTTTATTTTTTTGGTACCAGGGATCGAGCTCAGGACCTTGCACTTGCGAGGCAAGCATTGGAACCACTGAGCTAAATCCCCGGCCCATGGCTGTTATGAATAATACTGTTATGAATGCTTGTGTACAGGTTTTTGTGTGTTCATGTGTTTAAAATTTTCCTGGGTAGGAGTGAAGTTGCTAGATCATGTACTAATTCTGTGTTTAACGTTTTTATGAAATGTCATACTGTTTTCCAAAGTGGCTATGCCATTTTAGAACCCCACCAGCAATGTATGAGTGTTCCCATTTATCTACATCCTTGTCAATACTAGTTATTTCTGTTATTTTAATTTTAGAGATCGTAGTGGGATGAAATGATATCTAATTATAATTTAGATTTGCATTTTCCTGATGGCTAATGATATTGAGTGTCTTTTCATTGGATATTTTAGGTTCTCTTTGAAGAAATATTTATTCAAATACTTTGCCCATTTAAAAAATTGAGTTTCTTCTCTTTATGTTAAAAGTTGTTTGTTGTTGATGTTGTTGTTGGTAGTGGTGGTGGTTGTGGTGGTGGTGGTGGTGGTGGTACTGAGAATTGAGCCCAGGGCCTTTGAGCTACATCCCCAGCCCTTTTAAATTTTTTTAATTTTGAGATGAGCATCTCACTAAGTCACTAATAATTTTCCCAAGCTGAGCTCAAATTTGTAATCCTCCTGCCTCAGACTTGTAGGCTGTTGGGAGTACAGGCATGTATTTCTATGTCTGACTTGTAAAAATTCTTTGGGATACAAGTCCTTCATCATATACATAATTTTTATATATTTCCTCCCATTCTGTTGGTTGTCTTTTCATTTTTCATGGAGACATTTGAGTGCAAAAGCTTAAAAAAACCTCTAAAACATGCTTATACTTTTGGTATCACACCTAAGAAGTCAAATTCACTTGTACTTTTGATGTCATATCTAGGAAACCATTATCTAACTCAAGGTCCAAACAATTTCTATTATGTTTTTTCCCAAGGTATTTTATAGTTTTAGCTCTTAGTTTTAAGTCTGTGATTCATTTGGAATTAGTCTTGAATGGCGTGAGATAGGGGTCTAATTTGTTCTTTTAGTTGTCCCAACACCACTTGTAAACACCATTTTTTCTTGACTTAATTGTACCAAAACCTGTTTTTATTTTATTGATAAGTATCTAATGTTAATCATTATCACTCTACACTTCATCATAAAATAGGCCTTTTAATGATATCTATGCCTTGATTTTACAAACATTATTATATCTAAACTATTACAGCATTAGAACACTAAGTTGTATTTTGTTTCTACATTAGAACTTGTTATTATGTGATATCACCTTCCAGCAAAGTTTTATTAAAAACCCAATCTGTAGTAACCTCCAGCAACTTTCTATTGTGTTGTCTTATTTTATTGTATAACTCTCATCACTATCTGATTTTTTGTATATTTATTTATGTCTTTTTTCTAGCTTTTCACACCAACACACATACAAATATGAATATAAGCTCTACAAAGACAGAAATCTTTTGTACCTTGTGCACTATTATATTCCTACCGCTTAGAACAGTGCCTGACACATAGGAAGTACTCAATAAATACATTAGATGAATTGATAGCTAGATAATTTAATGTGTATCATCATACCCCACTTGAATTTCCATGCTATTTTTCTGTGTAATTTCTCAGGTTGTGATGTCTGTCCTTTCTTCCCTCCACCTTTTCAATCTTCAGCAACTGTCATAGCCTAGGAAACTCTAGTTCTACAAATCCTAATATATCTGTTATAGCTAGTAATGATGTTTCTTGTTTCCCAACTCAGTTTCCATATTTAGCTTGTATATCAATCACGACTTACATGTTAGTCATGGCCTCACTATTCACAAAGCACATTCACTTTCCTTACCTTATTTGAAACCTACAGCCTGATGAGTAAGGTCTTACCAAAAACATTTGCCTTGTGTTTCCTTCTTTCACTTTAAGGAATTAGCATCTATCCCTTCAGCCAGTTTACAAACTCTTAATGAGTACCACATCTCATTATATGCCAGTAATGCACCAGTGCTAATCATATAAATGAAAACTACAGTGCTTGGCACATAATTGATATCCAATAAATATTTATTGTTATAAGTATCATTCATGTGATCTTTACCAAATGTGGCTTCAAAATAATGATCTTGAATCAACCAGTCAAAAAGCATCTTCTGAAGAAGCATAGAAGTATAGCTTATATTTCCCACTCGCTCTGCATTCTTAGATGATGTCTGCAGATAGTAATATTATCTGCACCTAATGCCTTTCACCTAAGAAATAATTTTGTTTGTGTGTTACTATTGGAGAAGGTATTGAGACGGAGTCTTGCTATGTAGTTCAGGCTGGCCTTGAACTCACTATATAACCCAGGCTGACCTCAAACACATGGTAGTTCTCTTGCCTCAGCCTTCTGAGTACTGGGGTTACAGGCTTGCACCACCACACCTGGTTTATCATCATTATTTTGCTTTACTATATAAGTTTTCTGATGGCAGAACTTGAATTTAATTTAGCACAATGTTGTATATATAAGACATTAATTAGTAAATGACATTTGATAAAAGGAGGAGGAAAATCCACAAATATTGGATGCAAACACCCTACTACATCAGTATTCTTAATAATTACATTGAAGATTGTGGAGATCATCAAGAAAATAATAATATAAATATATCATTGGATGAAAAGGTCTTTATATCAGGTATGTTAGTTTTTCATCATCATCATCATAATATAGTTCAAGGGGTGATAAAAACATATGATGAATTTTGAAATTTTAAAAATTACTACAGTAAAAAAGGCATTGCCATTGATCCCTGTCACATTGAACACACTTACTCCATCATTCTTGGTACTTTCTGGAGCACTGCTAGAAGTCCTATTTCATGTCATTACAAAATGTGATAAAAAATACTATTTTGCTGCCAAGTGCCATCTAACAGAAAGACAGGCTTGTAAAACATGGTAGTGAATCTTCGTTCACCTTATTCACTGGATCTAGCACCATGCAATTCTGGCTCTTCCCCAAAGTCAAAGTGATTATGAAAGATAAATCCTTTGAATCAATTCAGAACATCAAGTTAGCACAACAGCACAACTAAAGACTCCCAGGAAAGAGGGCTTCCATAACTGCTTCAGAAAGTGGCAAGAATGATAGGATAAGTGTGTTGAAAACAAGTGGGAGTATTTTAAGCGGGATTGATTGCAAGGGATACCAGTCTCTGGCCTCTTAGAAACCAGGCCACACAGGAGGTGAGCACTAGGCCAGCTTCATCCAATGGCTCTTATTAAGTACTGTCTGAGCTCTGCCTCTCGTCAGATCAGCAGCAGCATTAGATTCTCACAAGAAGCGCAAACCCTACTATGAATTGCACATACAAGAGCTCTAGGTTGCTCACTCATGAGAATTGAATTTCTGATGATGTGAGGTGAGTCTGAGGTGGTGATGTTAGTGCTGGGAGCAGCTGAAAATACAAATTAACACTACCTGGAGAGATATGACTCTAAAGAGATCACATACATCACTTGCTTGCAGACGTATATCAAAACCCTATCGTTGAGTGGCAAGTGACGATTAAGCTACATCTAAAAGCAAGATTTATAATGGCAAGTGAGTTGATGTGTTTTAGTTGTATAGTTGCATCCAGTTGGTAGGCTTTAAATTAGAATCTAACATGTATTTTAGTTCACACATGGCCCGCCAATTATTTTATTTACCACTTCTAGCCACATTTCTTTCCCTACACTGCACCCTTCTCTCAGTCACAGTTTTGGTAAACCCAAAAGCTAACCCTAGCCAAAATGAGTAAAAAGTAAACATCACAGGAGAACTTCTTTTGTAAAGGAAGAAAATCCAAATGATGAAGAGCAGAAAACTCTAAGACTGCCGGTAGAAAGAAAGCAACTATTAAAAGAAAATACCAAGAGTCCTACTTAATATGGAGATTCCTTAAAAGTCTAAAAATAGGAATTTCATTTGACTAAGCTATTTCTCTTCTAGGTATCTTCCCAAAAGAGTTAAAGACAATATATTACAATGATACATGCCTACCCTGTTTATAGCAGGACAATTCATGATAGCTAAATCTTGGAGTGGCCTATATGTCCATCAATAAATAAATTGATTAAAAAGCGTAGTATTTATACACAATGGAGTAGTACTCTACCATAAAGAAAGATAAACTTGAGTCATTTGTAGGAAAATGGATATACCTTCAGCAATGTTAAACTGAAGCCAGTGTGAAGAATGATTTTGCATTACATTTGGCTCAATAGTATGTGTGGTTTAAATAGCTGAAAGTTGACCAGAGTATCAAGAGGTAAACAAAAAATACTCTTTTGCAATCCTGCTGGTGAATTAAAAATTCTTTTAATAGCTTATAAATGTAAAACAAAAACTTTCATTCTATTAGCAACTCTCTTATTCATCTAGAGTGCTCTACTTTATCTTTGTAAGGAGCTTAGAATTTTTTATTTAATTTTTATAATTCTCATTTTATAGCAAATCTACCTTTTAAGCAACATGAGGAAACTGAGTAGAAACTTAAATAAATAGAATAGGCCAATTTCACACTAAGAAAGATAGCCTTGTAAGAAATTACCAAAAGATAACTAGGTACTATGAATGGGATCATCGTGTATATCTAAAATGTACCAATAAACTTAATTTAATAAAATAGGTACTAAAGCACTTGGAATCCCTTTCTTTGACATATTTCTAAGTCATTGTGTTCTTTCTTTTAAAATTTCCTTTCTCTTTTCTTGTCCTCTACTTTTCTAGAAGGCAATATATCTATGCATGAGAGCTAACATGATCTCTTTAGACATTAAGGAAAATACTTTAAAATTGGCAATAATGTAAAGCATTCCATACTTTTCTGTTCCCTATCTCCTTTTCCAGATGCTTCACTCCTTCCTTCTCCCCAACACATGAAGTATTCCCACTCCCCAAGGCTACTTGCTTGTTTTCCACCTTGACATGTCTCTGGGCCTTCTATTCTTTAACTACCATTACTCATATTGGACTGCGAGCTGCCAACATTTCCTTGAAGATTTCATCAACTCCTCCAGCAGCCACTTGCATATTATTTCTCTTAACACCTTTCTCTGCATTGTTCTTGGTACTTATTTGAATACTTATTTGTGTAGTTCACTTCCGTTAGACTCTCGGCTCCTTGGCAAAAGGAACAGTAACTCATTCATTTTTGAAACCTCAGTTCCAGATTGTCTTGCAAATTGAGGATACAGTACACATTTGAGGAGGTCATGGAAACAGAGATGAGGGAAGCAAAAATGAGTTTATCTTATTTCTGTACCTTATTTAGATTGCTTAATTTGGATTTCTGTTCAAAGATACATTTCTCTGAAATGTAAGCAAAAAAACTAGTCATAATAGTCATTTTTTCCTATATAGTTATATTTAACATTTTTCTGTCCATAGTTTATCATGAAAATAATGTAAACTGTTAATTCTAAGAAACATTGCCAGCAAATCCACTGATTTTATTTAGTTTGTGATTATAAATATGTATAGTTTAATGGTTGTCATGGAAATGCATTATGTAGAAGAATGTTATTTTATCAGTTGTATTTCTTAGGTATGAAAAAGGCATTTGATAATGTCTATGAAGTGAATGAAGTCTATTTGGGCTGCTTTGCAAATGCTATCTGATATGGTCCATGCTACCTCCTTATGCACACCTTTAGTGCTATTGATTACGAATTTCCCTTCAGCTAAGAATTTTGGTTTGAGAAATGCAATTATTATCCTAGTTAACTTCAAAGAGAGGTTTACAAAATACAGTTCCATGGCATAAAACATCTCTTTTATTTTTGTTTCTTTAATTTTAGCAAATTAACCATAAAACAGAATCCTCAATATTCGTTTCCACACTACTTATTTGAACCAGTTTCAGTGAGCCATGATATCATCTAGAAGTATTTAATATTGGGCCAAAAATTAGGTTGGCTTCATGATTTGGACTGTGCAATACCTGTAGAATAAGAGAGTAAATTGAAAGGAGAGAGAGAGAGAGAGATTCAGAGAGAGACAGGTTCAGAGAGAGAGAGAGAGAGACAGAAAGAGAGACACACACAGGAGAGAGGGAGACAGAGACAGAAAGAGGAAGAGGGAAAGGGAGAGGGAGAGGGAGAGAGAGGGAGACAGAGACAGAGAGAGGGAGAGAGAAACATGCATGTGAATTGAGGAGGAATATTTAGGAGAATTGGAAGAGAAGATGGAAACAATGCTTGTTGGTTTAGTAGGCCCTCAAGTTTTATCACTAAATGTGTCGGGGTTTTCCCTCATTCAGCACTGAACTAATGAATAGCATCAGTAAAGAAATTTGTCAGACCTGGTGGTTATATCAGGAGTTATATAGGAAAATAGTAATGAACCCTAGGAAAATAAATAAAGATAAGTTCAGGAAACATAACTGAGACCTGAGACTGTGGCACTGGTATGCATTGAATAATAAAATTCCCAGTCATATTTTGCCATAAATAGAGGTTTGGGAATTTGTCATTCACCTTATTTAAAATTCAGAAATATTAAAGGTATAGGGTTCTCTCATTATAGAAATAATAGAATTCCAGCTATTACTGAGTTAGGGTCATTTAAATGGTTGTAGCATGCATTATATCAATAAGTGGAACATCTGTATGAAATGTCCACCTACTGATCTACTATCCCCACTCCATGCACATTTCAATGAACTGCATTTAATCATTTTAAGGCTTCTTCTAATGAAGCCTTATCTAGATTAACATTTTAAGCACAAATACTTTTAGGCATTAAAACTCTCACACTAAATGAAATTGCATTGTCTTGTTTACCCTTGTTGATTAATAAGCAATCTGTTAACTGTTAGAACAGTCCAATTGTGGCAGTAGAAGGAGATTAGTAATTCAGTGATGTTTGTGAATATAATCACCATTTCTCCTGAAGGCTTTGAATTAGAATATCAGTTACACACTATCCGTAGGCAAAGAAAGGGTATAATATTTTTAGACATGTGTACCCACTATTTTGCATGAATTGTTCAGCTTAGGGTCATTGCAGCAATACAAATGCTTCTGGGGACAAAATGCTATTTTGATGCATGCATATCCTACTTAAATAGTGTGAATGTCTATTAAGAGCAACACAGCAACCAAAAAAGTGCAGTAATAATCCAGTAACTTAATTTCTGTTTTCAGAACATTACTGCTTTGTTAAGCTTTGAAAGAGAAATGTGGCTTATCTTTTTTCAAATAATAGATTTCATGTATAAAATCCTTTGCATTCTTAATTTATTCTCAACCAGTAAAAAAAAAGAAATTAACTTTTTTCCTCTAAAGAATCTAGGAATAAATTTGGAAAATTTCCATTTTCTTTTAGAGGATTTTTTAAATCTTTTATGTTTCCTTTAAATTTGAATCAAACCATGCCAACTTATTTGGCATTCATATGACCTAAATGGATTATTTTATTAGGTTAGGAACTGTTAATTACATTGGAGTGTAGGTAGGACCCTATATTTTACAGAAAACAATCAATGAAAAAGGAAAGAGGAAAAAGACAGCTAAATTCTCTAGCATTAGTTAGCTATCTATAGGAGGCCTCCAACCTAAAGGAAACTTCTTCTTGTCCTATTTATCATATCTGAGTTTATCACTACAACTTGAAATTATGATGGAAAGAATGTTTTAGCTTTTAGAGAACTCTGCCCTGTAACCACTCATAGGTCAGCCTGTCTCTATGTTGCAGTCCCTCTGCCATGAAATCAAGCAGCGACGTAGAGGAGTGGCCTCCATTCTTCGATTATGCCAGCATCTTCTGGATGACCGAGAAACCTGCAATCTGAATGCGGACCACCAGCCCATGCAGCTGATCATTGTAAATCTTGAAAGAAGGTGGGAAGCCATTGTCATGCAAGCTGTCCAGTGGCAAACACGGCTACAAAAGAAAATGGAAAAAGAATCTGTGAGTGATTTTTTAAAAGTATAATGGATTCTTTTTTTTTCTGGATAAAAAGATAAATTCTTGGAGAGCTTGGAAAATGTGTTCACCTTACAAGAATTTTTGGTAACTAAATGGGTACCTAATCACTCAATGAAACCCTGTTTGTCATAACAGAACTGAAAAGCTTTTCAGTGTACCTCATGTTTTAAGATTTTCCCCTTTATTTTAGTTTATTCATAGGATGGAGTCCAGGCACTACAGTGGTCAAATTGTTTCATTGTTTTTTTTTAAATCACATGTGGATTTCACTTAATCTTACCACCTATGCCATTAATTCTTTCAATCATTGTTTTATCATAATATCCATTAATGATACATTACTCCATGACTATTTTCCTAAAAAGTGATTTAATACTCTTGAAGTATATGGAACAATGTATATACTCTGCAGATAATGTAGTGAAATAATACATATTATTTTGCATTCCCTTACATGATGATTTAACAACAAATTTGTAAACCAGTCCCCAGTTGTTCCTGCTTGGAGCTACTTCTGATAGAATTCTTAGTACTGGCAAGTTTATTCTTAGAGTACCACACATGGCGGGGGTAGTGATTCCTTTTAAGAATTATCCAAATTGAGTGCAGGTTCAAGCTGTTGCTTGAAGAAAGAGCTATAAAAGACTAAAATTTGTTTTATTATAATATAGAATGTATATTAGCTCAGAAAACCTTCAAATTTTTTCTTTCTTCTTTTTATGAATACATGTTAATATTATAGAATAGTGATGTTCATTTTGGGAAACTGGTATATACATATATTATTTCTTGATCATTTTCAATCCCTTAACTAACCTCTCTTTTCTCCTCCCCCCTTTCCTACTTCTCAAAGTCTGCCTTCTAGTTTTCATCATCTCTCATTTATTTATTCACTTTTTAGGTTTCTTATATGAGACAAAACATGCAGTGTTTAACCTTCTCAGTCTGGCTTTTTTGCTTAACGTGATGGTTCCCAATTTCATCTATTTTTCTGCAAATGGCACGATTTCATTCTTCTTTATGACTGAATAATATTCTTAGCTATTGTGAATTGTGCTGCTATAAAATCTTTTCCTACAGCAATGTCTTCAAGAGTTCTACCTAACCTCTGTTCCAGCCAGTTCAGTGTTTCTATTTTAATGTTTAGATCTTTAGGGCCAGGGATTTACCTCAGTGGTGCCGTCGCCTGCCTTGAAAGCACAAGGTCCTGAGTTCAATCCCTGATACCAAAAAAAAAAAAAAAAAAAAA
>NW_004624838.1:4032167-4055970 GCF_000247695.1 Heterocephalus glaber | reverse complement strand
AACCAAGAGAGATTATGTAAAGGTGCAAATTTCCAATGATGAATGTCATTATATTGTATACCTAAAATGTACCAATAAAATAAAAATTTAAAAAATTGTGCTGTTATAAATATGGGTATGTATGCATAACTATAATATGCAGCATTTAATTCTTTTAGGAATATGCCCAAGAGTGATATATCTAGATCAAATCATATTTCTATTTTTAGTTTTCTGAGGTATCTTCATACTAATTTTCATAGTGATTGTAATAGTCTCCATTCCCATCAACAATGTAGAAGAGTTCCTTTGTCCCACACACCCTGTCAGCATTCATTGTTTTTCTTTTTTCATTCTTCATAATAGCCATTCTGACTTTTTTGTGGATTATAACTGTGATGAGATGGAATCTCAAAGTAGTTCAGATTTTTCATTTCCTTAATAGCTAAAGATGTTGAAATTTTTTTTTATATACTCGTTGGCTATTTGTACTTCTTTGAGAAGTGTCTCTTCAATTCATTTGTCCATTTTCTGGTGGGGTTATTTGCCTTGAAGATAATTTTTTAAATTCTTTAAATATGTTAGATATTAATCCTCTATCAGAAGAGCAGCAAAGCTTTTGCCCATTCTGTAAGTCATCTCTTCACTCTATTGATTGTTCCCTTTGCTACACAGTCTTTTTAATTTGATGTAATCCCATTTGTTGATCCTTGATATTATTCTGTATGTTTTTGGAGTTCTATTCAGGAAGTCTTTACCTGTGCCTACGATCAAGTATTTTCCTTATGTTATCTTCCAGCAGTTTCAAAGGTTCTGGGATTTATATTTAGGTCTGATCCATTTTGATTTAATTTGATACAGGATAAAAAAACAGGAATCTTTCAATCTTCTGAATACAGATAGCTAGTTTTCCTAGCACCATTTGTTAGAGGCTATTTTCTCCAGCATATGTTTTTGGCTCCTTTATCAAAAACCAGATAAGTGTACACGTGTTAGTTTGTTTCTCTGTCTTCTATTCTATTCCATTTATCTTTATGTCAGTTTTTGTGACAGTGCCCTATTGTTTTTGTTACTATGGCTTTGTAATATAACTTAAAATCCTATATTGTGATGCCTCCAGCATTTCTCTTTTTGCTCAGCGTTGCTTTGGCTATTCTGGGTCTTTTCTGATACAATATGATGTGAATTTCAGGATTGCTTTTTCTATCTCTGTGCAAAATGTTGTTGGTATTTTAGTAGGAATTGTATTGAATCTGTAGATTGCTTGGTAATATAGCCATACTAACAATATTAGTTCTGTTGATCAATGAACAAGGAAGATCTTTCCATTTTCTAATGGTTTCTTCAATTTCTTTCATCAGCAGTCCATAAGCAGTCTTTTAATTCTTTGGTTAGTTTGATTCCTAGTTATTTAATTTTTTGAAGCTATTGTGAATGGAATTGCTTTATTGATTTTTCTCAGGTGCCTCATTATTGTTGTACTGAAGTGCTATTCATTTTCATGTGTTGATTTTGTATCCTGCCAAATTCGTTTGGCTAAATTTTGCTAAATTTGTTTGCCAGATCTAAACGTCTTATGTTGGAACTGCTAAGTAAAGGGTCATATCATAGGCAAACAGGTAACTTTGACTTTTTCCTTTCCTATTTATTTCCCTTTTATTTCTTTCTCTTGGCTGATTACTCTGGCTAGAGTTTCAAGTACTATACTGAATAGAAGTGATGAGAGTGAATTCCAGTTTTCATTCTGATTTTAGAGGAAATGCTTTCAGATTTTCCTTGTTAGGTATTATGTTGGCTGTAGATTTATCATATATAGCTTTTTATCAGTTTGAGTTAAAATCCTTCATCTATTTTTCAGCTGGATTTTTATCATGACAGGATGTTGGATTTTGTCAAAAGCTTTCTCTATGTCTCTTGAGATGATCATGTGATTTTTATTCTTGATTTTATTTCTGTGATGTATAACATTTATTGATTTACATATTTGGAACCATACTTGCATCTTCAGGATGAAACCAACTTGGTCATGGTGAATAATCTTTTTAACGTGGTGTTTAATTCTGTCTGTAAGGATCTTATTGAAGATTTTTGCATCTGTGTTCATCAAGGATATTGCTTTGTATTTTTGTTGTTGCTGAATCCTTATCTAGTTTTGGTATCAAGGTAATTCTGACTTCATAGAATGAATGTAAAAGCATTCCTTCCCTTCTCATTATACAGAAAAGTTTGAGGAGCATTAGAAAACTTAAATTTTAACAGAAAGATCATATTTCCCAGATGACCTGTAGATCAGTGACTATCAGTTGAAGGGTCAAGTCTCATATTCGACTAACATAAATAAAATACGTACCTACATAGGACAAGAAGTTTTCCTTATGTACTATATTATCAGATTTATGTCTTTGTAAAGTTCAGGATTCAAAATTGAAAAAAAAATATAAAAATCTTGCCACTGAAAAATAGTTTCCTCCTATGAATTCTAATTTTAACAAAACTTTAATATTTTCCCTCTGATGACCTTGCCATAGGGGACTGAGAAACAGAAGGGACAGTGAATCAGTAAGCCTTCTTGTTCTCTTTGCATGTGGAGCTATGTTGAGTCTAGGGAGTGATTTTCTCCTCAGCAGTTCTATTTAATTGTTTAGAGCTGAAGTTAAATTTCTTAAGACTTCCAAGTTATTGCCAATAATCAGAGTCTACCTAATTGGATGTCTTTTCTTGAAATGACCTGTTTGTTGTAAAGCAATTTAGCTGGCATGTTTTTCTTTTTTCAGGTTTTGTTTGTTTTTGAGAGTATTTGGAAGAGTAGAAATTGTATTTTTTTCTATACTTTGGAGCCTGCAATCATTGTGGTAATAATTAAATATAAGCAAAAATCATTTGCAGCAGGAAAAGTTCTGACATTTTTGGAAACATTTAAATTGGTGTGGAGAAGACAAAACTGGCTTTCTTTAAAGATTTGTTTTAAATCATATGACCAGGGATGCTGGACTAGATCTCTGCATACCAGATATAGGCATTTTTTTAAAACCACACTTGTATGGCAAAGGCAATTTTTAGGTTTGAGAAACCAGGGATGCTTCTTAGCGGCTCAAGCTACTACTTATAGGCAGATATAAATTGCGGGCAGAGAAGGTGTTCCCTTTTTATAGATTACCTGCCAAGTATGTTATTTGGTATGATGAGGGTAGCAAATGCAGTCTTTTTTTACTAAAAACTGATGAAACTCACTCTCAGGAAAGGCACAAATAAGGAAAGAGTAGACAGATGCCAACAATCACAGGGTACATCATTCAGTTGGAGGTGTTACTCTGCTTCTGATCCCTGTTAGTTGGATAAATAGTTAAAGTTGCTTTGATGACCAGACAACTATTTCACCAATGCATGATGCTGCCTTTGCAGAATATGAAAGACCTCTTAGTGATCTGTTTGATTGCTCATCATCCATCCTCACTTCTATTCCATTCTCTACCTGTCCATAGATATTTTCCTGCCATATCACCAGTATATTTGATATACTTGCCCAAAATGGGTGTTTGATAAGTATTTGCTGAATGAATGATTGTATTCTTTTATGTAATAAATTTTGTTTTATTCTGGAATTTGATAGAGTTGTTATATCAATATTAATTCTAAATTCTTATGTTCTCACGAAGTGGCTGTGTGTGTCATTTTATTTCAATAAAATATTTTATCTTCATAAGAACATCAAGAAATCAGGCAAGACACACTCCCACCTGCTCTGGAGATTAAGGCAGAACTGCAGGTTCAAGACCAATATGAACATTTTAGCAAGAGCCTGTCTAAAAATAAAAGAAAAGGCATGTAGCTCAGTGATAGAGCACTTGCCTAGAAAGTGCAAGCCCTGGGTTCAATCCCTAGCACTGTCAAAAATAACAAAAATGTTAAGAAGATAACCTTTAACTTCTCTTCTTTTCTCATAAAGAAGCCCTAGACTCCCAGATCTGTTTCCTGAGTTCAAGGAAACTGCAAGCTTCTCCATGGAATCTGGTGAGGCCAGGGTTGATAACCTTGGTATAAGATAGGGTAGAATGAGAGGGCTCACAAATAGGGAGCTCCACAAATAGAGGGGTCCTCTCAAGTCTTCAGCAAAAGGAACCCTCTGAAAGGATTAAAAACAATATGCAGCTTTTGCAAGGCTGGAAATAGTTCCCTTTCCTTTCCATCACAGTAGAAACCTTCATCATTCACAAGGCATGTGATAGAGTACTAAGAAGGGTTTTGCCTCGGTAATGGAGTAAAAATATATGAAGTGTAGTTCTAGTCATGCTAAAAAAGCATTAAAGCAAGACCTGAATGCATAAAACTGCTTCAAAGTAACTTACTTGCATCCCAAGAGAAAGCTCAATAATACTTATAGGAATACAAGTGTCCAGTATCCAGCAAGATAAAATTTACAGTGCTTGGCATCCAATAAAAGCTACCAGGCATAAAAAAACAGGAAAATTCAACAGAAGAAGAGAAAGATATCAACCAAAATAAACAAATCCATAAGTGACATAGACTATAGAATTAGTAGATTAAAAAATAGTTATTATACTTGTATTCCACAAGTTCAAGATGCCAATAAAATTGGGCATAGTAAGTAGAAACACTGAAGATATCTATCTGAAATAAAATTTATAAAGATAAAACTACAATTACTGAGGTGAAAATGATACTGGATAAGATTACCAACCAATTAACTATCACAGAAGAAATAATTAATAAACCTGACAATATATGATAGGAAATCTACAAAAGTAAACGAAAGAAAAAAGACAAAAACAAAGCACTGGTGAACTGTGAGATAACTTTAACCAGCCTAATATGTATGAAGTTAGAATCTCTAAAATGAAGGAGAAAGAGTAAACAAGTTTTGCAGAAACTTGTCCAAAATCTTCAAAGTTAATTTAAATCAAGAGAGCATAACATTATTAAATGTCTAAAACAGAGTTTCCAAATACACCAACAAAAAACTTGTACAACTGTGAGGAGACAAAAAAAACCTGACAATTTTGGGCAGAGATTCCAACACCTTTTTCAATAACTGATAGACCAGAAAATCAGTAAGAACAAAAAAATACTTGAATGATACTATAAACCAACTTGACCTAATTGATATATAAAACATTTCACCAAAGATTTTATTAAAAAGACAAGGAATACGTTACCAAAAAAAAAAAGACAAGGAATAACAAGTGTTGGTGATGATGTGAGTAAAACTTGATGTTCCATTGATCCATACATCTGTTTTTGTTCCATACATCTGTTTTTGTTCCAGTACTATGCTGTTTTTATCACTCTTACTTTTTAGTATAGGCTAAAGTCAGGTATTGCTATGCTCCCTGCTTTGCTCTTATTGCCAAAAATAACAATTTCTGTTGTTCTGGGTCTCTTCTGGTTCCATATGAATTTTCGGATTGTTTTCTTTAAATCTGAAAGATGTGCTGTTGGTATTTTTATCAGAACTGCATTGAATCTGTGTGACAGTTTTGGAAGTATGACCATTTTGACAATATTGGTTCTGCCTATCCAGGATCAAGGAAAATCTTTGCATTTTCTGATGTCCTCTTCAGTCTCCTTCTTCAGAGTACTGTAGTTTTCTTTGTAGAGGTCTTTCACTTCCTTATTTGGTTAATTTCTATATATTTCATTTTTCTTGAAGTAACTGAGAATGGTCTTGTTTCATAATTTCCTTTTCATCCTATTCATTGTTGATATACACCAATGCTAATGATTTTTTTGTGTAGATCTTGTATTCTGCTACTTTGCTGAAGTTGGTTATTAGTTCTAAGTGTTTTTTGATGAAGTTCTTTGGGTCTTCGATGTAGAGTATCATGTCATCTGCAAATAATGATAATTTGATTTCTTCCTTTTCTATATGTGTTTATTTCCTTCCTCTTGCCTAATTGCTCTGGCTAATGTTTTGAGTACTGTGTTGAATAGAAGAGGTGATAGTGGACATCCTTGTCTTATTCCTAATTTTAGAGGGAATGCTTTTAGTTTTCCCCCACTTAGTATAATGCTAGCTACTGGTTTCACATAAATAGCCTTTATCATATTCGGGTATGGTCCTTCTATACTTGTTTTCTTTAGGGTTTTTGTCATAAAGATGTGTTGGACTTTGTCAAATGCCTTTTCTGAGTCTATTGCTATGATCATGTGGTTTTTAACTTTGCTCCTGTTTAAGTGATGTATTATATTTATTGACTTATGTATGTTGAGCCATCCTTGCATCTCTCAGATGAAACCTACTTGTTCATGATGTATCATCTTTTTGATAAAGTGCTGCATTCCTTTTGCTAATATCTTGTTGTGAATTTTTGCATCTATGTTCATTAAAGAGATTGGCTTATAGTTTTCTTTTTTAGTTGGATATTTATTCTGTTTTGGGATCAGGGTGATACTGGCTTCTTTAAATGAATTTGGGGGCACTCCATCTCTTTCAATTTCTTTGAAGAACTTGAGGATTATTGGTGATATAACATCCTTAGAGGTTTTGTAGAATTCAACAGTGAGTCCATCAGGTCCTGGGCTATTTTTAGTTGGTAGATTATTACTAAGTCAATTTCATTGCTTGTTATGGGATTGTTAAGCATATTTACGTCTTCTTGGGTTGGTTTTGGTAGTTTGTATGCGTCTAGAAATCTGTCCATTTCTTCAAAATTTGCTAATTTGTTAGAATATAATTTTTCAAAGTAGTTACTATCTTCCAGATTTCGGCATTGTTGTGATTTCACCGTTTTCATTTCTAATTGCATTGATGTGAATCTTTTCTTTCTTTCTCTTGGTGAGTCTTGCTAAGGACTTACCTATTTTATTTATTCTTTCGAAGACCCAGCTCTTTGTTTTGTTGATTTTTTTTATCTCAATTTCATTGATTTTCGCTCTCATCTTTATAGTTTCCTCTTTAATTTTGGTTTGGGGCTGGTTTGTTGTTATTTCTTAAATATCTCAAGATTTTTCATAAGGTAATTTATTTGGGTTTGCTCTGTTTTCCTAATGTGAGCGTTTAGTACGGTGAATTTTCCTCTTAGAACTGCTTTCAAGGTGTCTGAGAGGTTTCATTGAGTTGTACAGTCATTGTTATTAACTTCTAAAAGTTTGAAAATTTTTTCTGTGATACATTGATTGTTTAGAAGTATGTTGTTAATTTTCCAGGAGCATTTGCCTTTTCTAAAGTTTCTTCTGTCATTGATTTCTATTTTCATTATACAGTGATAAGATAGTATGCATTGGGTGATTTCAGTTCTTTCATATTTATGTAAGCAGTTCTTTCATATTTATGGTCTAGTATGTGATCTATTTTGGAAAAAGTACCATGTGCTGCTGAAAAGAATATATACTCTGTTGTAGAGGGATGGAATACTCTGTATATATCCATTAGGTCCATATGTTCAAGGGTATGGTTCAGCTCTGAAATTTCTTTATTGTTTTTTTGTTTAGTTGATCTGTTACTTTACAAAAGTGAGGGTTCAAAATCCTTTTAACATTCTGGGTTTTTTTCTTGTTTGTTTGGGTTTTTTTCTGAATGTTTGCGAATTTAATGAAGATGTGTCTTGGTGAACTTCTCCTTTCATCATAATTGTTTGGTGTTCTATAAGCATTGCTTACTTGTATTTTAAAATCTTTTCTTATATTTGGGGAATTTTCTTCCATAATTTCTGTAAACATGTTAGTTAATACATCTGTGCAATCTTCTAGATTGTCTTTAACTCAGATTAACCTAACACTAGTCTTCTTGTTGTCTTCTAGTAGCTGCTGGATAGTTTTCTCTGTTCTCTTGTTTTCTTTTTGGGTTCTTTGAGCTCTTTATTGTAATTCACTTTTTTGTCTTCAACATCAGACACTCTGTCTCCACAATGGTCATTTCTGCAGTGTATAAATTCTGTGCTGTTTTTTATTTCAAATATTTCTATCTGACATCTTTTCAAATATTCCATATCTTTGTTGAATCTGTTCAAATTTTAAACTGTTTTGGTTAGCTCATCCAGTTTTTTACCTATTTTCCCCAAATTGAACATCGGCATATTGACTATAATTCCTCTAAACTTTTGGTTCATTTCCTCTTTGAACTCATTATTTTCTTTATCCCTTTCATAGATTTTTGCTCTCTGGTATTTGTTTTCTTCTCCCTTTGTGACCCCTTGCTCTGCTTTGAGGCAGTTGGGGAGAGTTCAGAGATCTTCTATTTCCTCATTGCCCCATTCTCCTACTTGTACCTCTGTGTGTGTATGTGTGTGTATATATATATATATTATATATATATGTTTTTGTTTTTGTTTTTGTTTTAGTTATATATACCCCCCCCCTCTTTTTTCTCTCTTTTTTGGTGGGGAGTAGAGAAGTGAGGAGAATTTGTGGCTTGTATGAAGCTTTTCAGTACAATGTTGCTTCCCATGAACAATTTTCAGCTTTGTATGTCCTGTGCTAGTATTTACTCCTCTGTTATTTACTTTAAGTGATTTTGACTCTATCCCTATGTTTTGCGAAAAGAATTGCTTCTATTTATAAGAGCATTCACAGATTCAGTCTTACAATACTTCTATATGATGGTCCTTGCAGTTATTCTTCCTCCCTTTGGCTGTTATCTATACATATTATGACTGTTTATCATTTGTGGTTGCTCTGCAGTGAGAGTAGGGGAAGTGTTTGGATGGATAGTGTTAGGCACTAAGGGGAAGGTTTGAAAGGGAGATGACTAGTGGTAGATGAAAAGAAAAGATTGATGTGGGTTCTGATTTTACTGGAGTATTTTAGTTGAGTTGGAGGTTTGGTTTTGAGAGTTTTCAGAGGATATTTTATGGAGGCAAGGCAAGATGTGAAGGACAGGGGGCTCACTTTGTGATTGAGGAAAGCTATGTGCTTATCAGAACTTGCTTATAGGGAGGACAATCAGCTAGGTAAGATATGGAGTAGCCAAAGGCTTAGGTTGGGGAGGGTTGAGAAATTATACTAGTGAAGGTAGGAGTGACTGTGAAGGGACTAAGTAGTAAAAAATTTTAAAGTTTAGAGGAGGAATTTACATGTTTTGAAAAAGGGTAAAGATATGTAATAATAACATTGTCTAGGGGATTTGAGGTAAAGAAACTAGATTAAGAGCTGAGATGAAGGGGAGGACCTAGGCACCTATTAAATAAGAGCCAATGAAAGAACAAATGTATAAGAGTAACAACCTAATAAACACATGAGACAATGAAAGATCATAACCTCACATTACTAAATAACTCAAGAAACATACAAAAACTTAAACCAATAAAATATCCAATGGGAACACAGATTAGATATTTCAATGAGACATTGCATATGTGATTCCCAAGTAGCTTCTTTTTCAGAGAGTGCTCATACCTCAATACTCCTCTGATCTCTCCACTGTAAAATTGGGGTTAACTCATACCCAAGATCTCTTTCTGCCATATTGCAGGCAATTTTTTTAGAGTTTGATCCAGTCCAAGTTCTTGAGTTAAGAACTCTTGCTATCCCTTTCCCTGGGTATAATGATGGATTCAGCAGACAAATTCACTGACACTAAATTGTCCACTGAGTCAGGGCTATTCCTATGCAATCAATTCAACTACAGTATTTATCAGGGCTAGTTGAGATATAAGATACCGTAGAACCCTGTTTTGAATCTTCCTTTAGCAGTAGGAATATGGCACCAATTGGAGCCTCCAATCCTGTGTAACTCAGGAACTGAGTCCATTATCCCTACCAGTCCCTGCCTCTCAGCCCAACTCCCCCCAGCCTGCTGTCTAACTGCCAGCAGTCTCCCATGACTGTCCTTCCCACATCTACTCTGGGAAGTGTGAAACCCCTGAGGGGCTGTTCTGGGACTTAGTTCAAACACGCAGCCCTTCTCCCACAGTGGTGTCCCTGCCAGCTCCTGCTCCACATAACTGTGTCTTGAGGTACTTGTACCACAGTCTCTCACCAACTGTTGCCTATAGAGGGCCTCTTGGGAAGCTGAGTCTCGCATTCTTCTTGCTGTCTCCAACTGCATAAGATTTTCCTGGTCCTGATGCAGTTCTTTATGAGCAGAGAAGTTGTTATTTTTACTATGCCTCCCAGCTGGCTATAGCACCACAGTTTCTCCTCTGCAGGGCGGGCCACTTCTTCTGTATCATTTAATGCTATTTTCTTCTCTTCTGTCAGTTCCCTCATTGTTCCTGTGTAACCTCTCCTCACTTTGGCTCCTCTCCAAGCCTCTGTCCTCCAGACTCCAGACACTCTCCTGCAAAAGCCAAGCTGCTGGCATTCACTGCTCCAAGACCCAATTGTATTTTGTTTTTTAATTTTTATTTTGGTTAGTACATTTGCAGTACATAATGATTACATTCTTTGTGGGGAATTGGCACATATACATATCACATCTTTAGCACATCTTAATTCTTTTTGTGTCTCAGTCCCCCCAACCTCTCTCCCATCTCCCTCCATCTCTTGATCCACTTTCCATTTCCAAAAGATCTCCCTGTTTCCTATTATATATCTTTTATTTTGTTCTTTAATTTACTTATACTTTAGGTGTCTTGTATAATAGAAACCATGTGATATTTAAGCTTGTGTATTTGTTTTATTTTACTTAGCATTATGGTCTCAAGGTACATTTATTTTTCTATGAGAATTCAAGTTTATCCTTCCTTACAACAGAATAGTACTCCATTTTGTATAAGTACCACATTATCTTTATCCATTATAAGTGACTTCCAAGATTTAGTTATTATAAGTTGTGTTGCTAGAAACATTGGTATCCATGTATCATTATAATATGAAGTCTTTAACTCTTTGGGGAGGATAGCTAGAAGGGGAATTACTGGGTTGAATGGAATTTGTATTTTTTGTTTTTTTAAGGAATCTCTATATTGATTTCCATTGTGGTTTTATTAGTTTACAATCCCACAAAACAATGTAGAAGGGTTCCTTTTTCCCTACAACCTCACCAGCATTTACTATTATTTGATTTCTTGATAGTAGCTATTCTTTCTGAAATGAGATGAAATATTAGTGCCATTTCAATTTGCATTTCCCTAATGGTCAGAGCTATTGAACATTTTTTAATGTATTTTATTGGCCTTTTGTACCCAGTCATATTTTGAACTATGTAGAAATAGAAAAAGCACATTAAGATTTGTAGGATGTCATCAAAACAATGATTTTAGCTTTAACCTCATGAAAATAGAAAAGAAAAAACAAATTAAACCCAAAGTAAATAGAAAAAGATATAATAAAGATCAAAGCAAAAATCAATGAAATAGAAGACAGAAAAACAATAGAGAAAATGATCAATAAAATGAAAACCTGGATTTTTTAGAATATTAATGAACTTGGTGAGCCTCAGACTGAATAGGAAAAACAAAAGAAACAAATTGTCAATATTAGGGATATGAGACAAATTATTACAGTTTCTAGTAATATTAAAAAGAGAAAATTATGAAAAAAATATGTGCTAAATAAATTGAGCTATTAATTTAAAAAATCTTCCCACAAAGAAAGCTCTAGGCACAGATGGCTCTTTATGTGGGTTGTGTCAAATATTTAAAGGAAAAAATATAATAATCTTATGCTAATTATTCCAGAAAATTGAAAAGGAATGAATATTTCCCATTCTTGTTCTCTGGACAGATTTTGGTAGAGAAACCAAAATCAGACAAGGACAATATAAGAATATTAAAGACTGACTGATATGCCTCATGAATATAGATAAAAAGATTCTTAATAAAATTTTATCAGATCAAAAAAAAACTTATAAAATAAATCATGATCACATCAAATTTATCTTACATATAAATAGTTTAATCTTTGAACAAAACCAATGTAATTTTTATATTTACAGGCTTAGAAAGGGAAAGCAAATGGTTATCTCAATAGTGTCACAAAAATCACATGTAAAGGGCCAGAGATTTAGCTGAGTGGTGCCGCCTCCTGCCTCACAAGTGCAAGGTCCTGAGTTCAATCCCCGGTACAAAAAAAAACCTCTTAGAAACCCAAGAGTAAAATAGGAACTCTCAGAATTTAATAAAAGATATCTACAAATATTCTACAGTTAACATTATAGGTTAATGGTAAAAGACAGTGCTTTTCTCTGAAGATCAGGAACAGACAAGAATGTATAATTGCACCATTTCTATTTGACATTACACTGAAGTTTTAGCCAAAGCAATAAAGCAAGAAAAAGGAATTAAAATCCACTTGAAAATTAAGCAGAAAAACGTTCTTTATTCACATATTCCATCACTATCTCTAGATAAAGTGCTGCAAAGATCCTGCAACTAGTAAGGAAATTTAAGCAGGTTATTGAGTACATGATCAATATTCAGGCATCAGTTGTGTTCTATGTACTATTTGATGAATAATCAGAAATCAGAATTTTAAAACATTACTATGTGCAGTAGCAGCAAAACCAGGACATTCTTAAGAATATATCTAACCAGAGATATTGAAGAATTGTGTACACAAACCAATAAAACATTGCTGAGAAAAAATAAACCCTGCAGCACTTGTAGGTCAAGTGTTTCCCCTTAACATTATGTAAAAAGAGTTTGTTTGTATCTCTCAGATCAGCCACAACCTCAAAGGGCTAAAAAATAACTAAATGAATCACGAGCTACATTGTATTCATGACCAGAATATAATACTGTTAAGATATCAATTGTCCACAAATTTATCTGTACAATCATTGAAACCCTCTTGGAAATTCCAGTGATGAGGAGGGGTGTAGAAACTTATAAGCTGATTATAAAATTTATTTGGAAGTGCAAGGACCTAAAATAACCATAACAATTTTGATAAAGGTGAATAAAGTTAGGGGACTATGCCTTCTACTATCAAGACTTAAAATAAATCTACAAGGACCAAGAGAATGTGGCATTATTGCCAAGATCACCAAATAAATCAATGGAACTGAATAGATATTTCAGAAAGAGCTACACAGAGTGGTTGATTTTTGTAAAGGTACAAAGGCAATTCAATAGATAAAGATTAATCTTTCAGTAAATGATCCAGGGACAATTTAGTATCCATATCCACAAATGTGAGAATGATGTATATAATTTTTTTTTTGGTACCTGGGATTGAACTTGGGATCTTGTACTTGCAAGGCAGGCAGCGGAACCACTGAGCTAAATCCCTGGTCCCAGTGTATACAAATTTTATTGCATCATATACAAAAATGAAGTAAAACTGATCGTTGACCTAAATGTAAAACTTTAAAAATAATAGAAAAAGATCACAGGTTTGGGGTGCCTAGGGTAAACACTTTGTGACTGCTGGAGAAATTATTGTATAACAGATAGTGAGGAATATTTGAGGAGTATTAGAAATATTCATGATCATGATTATAGTGATGCTTTTGTGTATATTCACATATTTTACATCATAAATACATGCGGTTCATTTTATGAAGATTTTACTTCAATAAAGGTCTATTTTTAAAACATACAAACAAATTCAGAATTTTTAATTACAAGGGGGTTGACAGATTATCCTGACACCTAGCAGTGATTGTCCTTGTCTTAAAGTAAGTAAATGAAAATGGAATTCCTTTTCTGAAAGACTAAACCATGGTAACAACAGTTAATCCATAGCACTTGATATGTATCAGGCACAATTCTAAGTGATTTCCAAGTTAAGAGTAATTTAAGCCTCTTAATATCTATATAATGTGTACAGGTATATATAATTTTCACCCTCTCAACATTATAGAAGAAAACATTGAGACAAGGAATATTTCAGCAATTGTCCAAAGTTACCTATCAGTTTATAATTGATCTGGAATTTGAACCAAGGAGTTCTATCTCCAAAGTCAGGGTTCTGAATCAATAATCTGAGCTGATTATCCAAGATTGAAATCTTCTTCAATTATAAGAATAGTACATATGCTATTACTGAACTATTTTTTTTGGCAGTGCTGGGGATTGAACCCAGGACCTTTAACATGTCACTGAGCTATATCCCGAGCCCCTGCAACCACCTGTACATCAAGTAAATGAATAAGACTTTTATAAATGCAAATAAGCTAATTGCATTTTAAAATTAGAAGATTTTACTTTTTCTACATAGTTTAGGAAATTATAGATCAAATTCCTTGATTGTTATGTGACATGAAGAATTTTTAACTGTCCAAAACTAACCATATCTAAATATGTTAGAACTAAAAGGTATAATATATAATGTGAAATAGGAAGAAAAGGGGCAAAGGGCAAGGGGAAGTGAGAAGGGTAGGGCAAAGGAAAGAAGGGAATAGAATTAATATGAGAAAATGAAAAAATGGAAACAAAATCTTTGTAAATGGGGAGGGGGGGAGGGGTTGAAGGGAGAGCAGCGGAATGGGGAAAAAAATAAGAAGTAGGAGAGATTATGTAAAGGTGCAAAATTCCAATGATGAATGTCATTATATTGTATACCTAAAATGTACAAATAAAATTAATTTTAAAAATAAAATAAAATGAATGTTAGAAAAAGTAATAATTTCTTTTGAGAGCTTTAAGAAAGATGAATAAGCAAATATTTCCATTTCAAAGAAGTAAAGAAAATAAGAGATTTGTGCTTGGTGTGTGTACTGGTTGACTACTGATAGCTTGCTAACACTTATTTAAGAATTTCTCCTAGGTATTTGGGGCTTCTCATTAAATTCACACATGCTTCACAGAAACTTCTGACATTCATGGGATTTGTAGTAAGAAGGCCAGTTTTTCAACAGTGATTTGTATGTACCACAAGTCAAATTTCCTTTTTTCAAAAGCCATCTCAATAAACCTCTCTCTGAACCTCTGGACAGGTTCAGTCCAGGATTAAATTCCCCACAAAATTGCTAACACAAGAGGGTGTCCTACAATGGGAGAAAATTTTTTCAGGATTTGTTTTCTCATATTAATTTTGTTTAATATTTTAGCAATGATTCCCTATAAAAAGCCAAGTAGTATATTAAAAACTAAGTGAGTGGAGCTGTTGTGTTATTTGCTAGCAATACTGTATATATTATATTGTAGTCACTGTTACCACTTTGCTTACATTGTCTTACTTAATCTTAATAACTACTACCGATAAACTAAAATTGTGAATGATTAAGTAAATTACCTGAGGTTATGCAGCTAGTATGGAGGAAGATGTATATCTGTTCTAGGACCTCAAGTTCTTTTAGCTCTTAAAAAGAATGAACGTTCTTGCCTTTTCTTCCCCCTATAACTACTTTACTTGGTTACTGTACTCTATGTTAATAACTTCTATTCTGCATCTTATTTTGAGGAGGACTACCTGGATTTCCTTTTTTAATTTAACACAAGAAGAATTACATGATGAAATGACAGCACAGTAATTTATGCTAATGTACTATTTTCTGTTAGTTGGTCAGTCCTAAGAATTTGTTCATGACATGTTATCTGAAGACTTAAACTATGTTAGATTCAGTTAAGGAACACTATTTGAAAATAAATCTAATACTTTACTCCTTTGGCTTTTATATAAACAGTTGGATTCATCAGAAGAAATACATGGATGAAATCACGTATTGATATTATTTTGAAAAATTTCAAACTAAACAATGAGAAATGACTAAATTAAAAAAGTAAAGCTTGAGAGGGAAAATGTTTCTTTTGGATAATTGAAGCAAAAATTTTTAAGGTTTGAATAATTTTTAAATAAATTAATTTTTACATTTTAAACATGTATTTTTTATGAATGAAATACTTTGGATACCAATATTCAATTTTTTTTTACTTCAAAAATATTTCTGAAAGTAATAGGATGTGTCCTCTCTTGGTTTGCTATTGGAACTTTCTTGAGTGCAAAGACAAAAATGAAGGGAAAAAAATAACCTGTCAGTTAATATATCAGTGAGGCTTAGTTGAAAGAGTACAAAGTGTTGCAAATAGAAGGCTTTTGGAGTGTTGAATGAGAATAGCCTGGATTTTGCCCAACTCCCTAATCTACCAGGGTTTGGTCTTTGTAAGTAAAATTCCTTTCTTACAATTTTCCCAATTAAATGCTATACTATTAGAAGATAGTAAAAATCAAGACATTAAGAACTAAAATGACAGGATATTTTTCATTAGTTTTTGGAAATCTGAAAATATAATTTTAAAAAGAAAAGAAATGAAGATATAGGAATTATTCTCAGAAAATGGAACTTGTGTGAAAAACTATCAATATTTATTAATGATATCCCTTGATAATGTCTTAATTCACTCTAATATTGCTTTTGATGAAAAAGTTTATTTCTCTTTTTGTAAATATCTTTAGGTCATTCCAGTTTTGCAGTTTGTATTCACATAGATAATGCCAAGATTTTTTAGAAGAATGTCCAGAGGTCAATTTATAATTACTAAGGACATCACTGCAATTGAATGGATTGGTCTGGGGAGAAAACAAGAATGAATGGAACAAGCCTATGCACATGAACAGAATTTCCCACAAATGGCAGTAGTGTTCCCAATGCGAAACACTGTATTCTATAACCATTTCAGAGTACTCTTACTTTCATGTTCATGCTGAGGATAGCTCTCTCATGATATAATCTAGAAAGTATTCAGTACAGCTCTGCTTAGCCCCATTAGAAACCCAAACCTTTATCTGATGTGCAAGAAAACTTTTTTTCTTTCCTATCTGTATCCTCATCTGTGTAACTCTCATGAGGCCTCTGAATGATCCTATCACTATTTTCTTAGTTAGACAAAGTAGTTACCAGTAGCAAACCATTCTTGCCTTTCAAAAAAATGTTTTAAACAGAAATCATCTCCATTCCCCTTGGGATACCTTTATTTCAGCAAGTGAGCCTTTGAATTCTTAGTAACTTTAGAGTTTAAGGGGTTTTTTTCTTCATAAAAGTAATTTTTTTTCCCTTTTTCCCTGATACTCCAGAGCTCTAACTTTGAAATAAAGCCTTGTATCCAGAAAAACCTTCCACATTTATTGGCCTTGAAAGTATGAAACACATCTAGCCACATAATTGAAAATAATAAGGCCAGGATAAATGGGATGGCCCCAGGGTAAAACACCCAAGGGATTCAATTGGTGTCACTTTGCATCAATGTCCATGCATCATGGTAATTGAGGTAACATAACCAATTACCACATTTTAATTAGAGTTCTAAGAACTTGAGAAAATTTGCAATGATGAGATAGCTCACTTTAAAAAAGGAAAGAAAGAATAAAATAAAGAGGGGGGGAACCCCACACATTATGTTTCCTAAGCTCAAGTAATGTTTTGTGAGTTTTCTTTATTTCTCATACTTTTCCTGTATTTCAATTATATAATTTGGTGATAAATTTTGAAAAACTAAGTATTTTAAAATTCTGTTTTTTGACTAAGGTAACAAGGTTCTCAACATAATCTAATGAATAATTTTAGAAATGTATGACCAAAGAAATTATATTAGACTGTAACCTTGGCTTATGATTTAATTTCCCATTTAGATGTTTTTCACCATTGTAACTTGAGGATTCATTCTAAATTTTTAAGTCAGTGTCTGAACAAAGTGACATATTATTAAATTACACATTTCTCTGGCTCTAGTTACTAAACAAAAATAGACCTAGGTTCCATTACCACCACTGCCCCTCAAAAAAATTAAAGTAGAAAGAATTACTGCATTTAGAAACTAATTTTTGACTTGTAGCAATTATTTTTATAAGGCTAGAGTTTAAGTGAAAAACCTCCTGTAAAATTTTAGTGCTGCTACATAATCAAGTAATTATGTAATTACTTGTACTTAATTACTTACAAGAGAGATGGTTGTTAAAAAAAATCTTTATACATGTCAAAATCAGCTCTCTTCTGTAGAGTATTTCTAGCCAGCCTCAAATACCAAAAAGCTCTTTTAAAATTAATCTCCAATAAATTTATTTTTCTTTTATAAATCATTTAATGATTTTCTTCAAATATATGAAAATACATTACATAGAAATGTATGAGTCCTCTCTTCTCTTTTTATATCTCATAACCAAAAAGGAAGAAATGTTTTAGATTGCAGTTAAAGGACTGTATTAAATATAAGACATACTCTTAATGTAAAGATTTCCAATAGACAAAGCAGATTTTTTAAGGGAAGCTGAATAACCCCCATGATTACTACAATAGAATATGCTGACTAGGAGCTTAGCCAGACTCTCCCACTTAGTAGGGGTATGGTTATAGCAAATTTTAAATTTTTCTATGCTTCAGGTTTTTCATTGGAAGACAAAGCAGTACTATTTACCTTTTAAGTTATGTACGGTTTAACTGAATTAACGTGTGAAAAGTTTGGAACAGCTGCTGTCACATAGCCAATAAATGTTTAGCAACCAAGTCTTACCTTTGTAATTGTCTAGATGCAATACACTGCTTGGCATGATAAGCAGTTATATTGGTTACAGTTCTCTGGAGGAACAGAATGAATTTTATGTATATAAAAGGATCTAGTTCATGCTTAGTTCAAGAAGTTGGAAGCCAGAGAATGAGAAGGATAAAGGATGCGATGCCAGTCTATGACTAAAGGCCTAGAAGCTTTGTGGCGAGGCACTGGTGTGAGTCCTTACTGAAAGCCTGAACAAACTGGAGTCTGAAGTTCACAGGTGACAGCAGTAGCAAGATACATGTGTGCAAGCAAAATGGAGGTTTACTTCCTTCTTCATCCCTTTTCATTCCATCCAGGGTACAGCCTATTGGATGGTACCACCCCTAATCAGGGTAAGGCTTCCTCCCTCAGTTTGTTGGCCTGTGATGTGAATCATCTCTAAAAATAACACCCACAGAAACATACAGAAATGTGTTGACTAATCTGCTAGCTTCTTAATCCAGTCAATTTGACAATCCCAATTAATAGTCACAGCAGTTAATATATTTTTCCTTAATAAACACATGAATAAATGATAGAGTAGTAAATGAGAAAATCCTGTCTTAAATGATGGATTCAACAGTTGATATAACCATCCATCCTTACTGTCATCTTTTCTAGCAAGAGAGCCCCTAAGCTAAAGCAGATGAATGAATTCTGTATGCACCTCTCTCAGTAGTGGTTGATTAGTTGAATTTCTCTGTTGTACTCTCATTTTCAATTTCATTGATTTCTGTTCTACTTTTTATTATTTCTTCTGCTACTTGATTTAGATATAAATTATTATCAGTTTTCTAAAGTGGTAGCTTAAGTTACTGATTTTTAGGTTCCTCTTCTAATATATGCATTTAATACTATAAATTTCTCCCTAAACACTACTTTCATTGCATCCCACCAATCTTGATAAGTTTTATTTTCATACTTATTTAGTTCAAAATGGTTTTAATTTTCTCTTGAGACTTCTTTAACTTATATGTTAGAAGTATATCGTTTGATTTCTCAATATTTGGGGATTTTCCTCTTTTTTTTTATTGATTTCGAGTTTAAATCCATTATGGTCTAAGAACATACACTGTATAATTTCTATTATTTTAAATTTGTTAAGGTATGTTCTTTGACCCAGATTGTGTTGTATTTTGGTGAATGTTTGGTGCAAGCTTGAGAAGGATGTGTATTCTGCTGTTGTTGGATAGAGTATTCTATAAGTATCAGTTAAAATTCAGTTGATTAATAGTGCTATTCAGATCAAATATCTCCTTACTGATTTTCTTCATGCTTGATCTATCAATTACTGAAAGAAAAGTGTTAAAATACCCAATTCTAATGGATTTTCTATTTCTTCTTGAAGTTCTATCAATTTCTGCCTTAAGCGTTTGAATGTTCTGTTATTAGGTGCATACATGTTTGGAGTTGTATGTCTTTTTAAATAATTGACTTCTTTATTGTGTAATATCCCTTTATTCCTGATAATTTTGCTTTTCTTGAATCTGCTTTGTCTGAAATTAATATAGCTACTCCAGCTTTCTTTTTATTAATGTTAGCATTGTATATCTTTATCTCTTTAATGTCATGACCACTCTGAGCCTTTATATTTAAAGAGGGTTTCTGGAAACTACATACAGTTGGGCCTTATTCTTTAATCAACCCTATATTTTAATTGAATTATTTAAACCATTCATCTTAAAGTTATTACTTTATTAATATAGTTGGAATAATATCTATTATGTTTATAACTTTTCTGTTTATTGCATTTGTTCTTCCTTTCTTTTTCTTCTCTTTTTGTTTTGATTTTTAAAATAATAATTTTGGCACTTGTTAAGCAATATTGTGGGTTTTTTTATGACATTTTCATGCAAGCATATACTATGCTTCATATCCACCCTCCCTATTATTTTGTACAATCTTCCCCTTCCCCCTTCTTTTTCTCTTCTCTTTTAGCATATCAATTATAGTTCTCTGTAAAAAAATTTTTACAGTTTGCCTTAGAACTTGCAATATATATTGTAAACTAATCTAAGTTTACCTTCAAATGATATTGTACTGTTTAACATGTAACTCAAAACAGAATATTCTCAAGTGTTAAAACCGAACATTCTCAATTGTCTCTCATTCATTATAATATTACTGTCATTCATTTCTTCTATCCACACCATATAACTACCTAATATATTATTATTACTTCTTCAAACTAAATTATCTTTT
This sequence comes from Heterocephalus glaber, assembly GCF_000247695.1. The sequence continues at coordinate 4,035,481 of NW_004624838.1, read as the reverse complement.
AGATGAATTAAAAATAAGGAAAATTATTTGTTAAATGATGAGAAAAATGAAAGATTTTATTTTTCACTTTTTCTTCCTCCAACACTTCTTTATGTGGATTTAAGTTTTTACTCTATCATTTCCTCTTTCCTGAACAACTTTTTCTTGCAGGGCAGTACAGGTGGCAGTTAATGCCCTTAGGGTTTTTGTGTGTGTGTGAGGAATTATTTATTTCTCCTTCTTTTGAGGTATAATTTTCTGAATATAAAATTGTAGGTCAGAGAGTATTTCTTATAACACAAATATTTTACTTCACATATTTCTTGCTTACATATTTTGCCATGAGAAATCTACTGTAACACTTATCCTTATTCTTCTATAAATAAATTCTTTTACTCTAAGACCTCTTAAATTTTCTCCTTTGTCTTTAGTTTCCTACAATTTGTATATGATATGCCTATGTGTTAATTTTTAGTATTTATTTTGCTTCCTGGTTTTGTGACTTGGTATCTGTCATTAATTTTATAATTTTTTTTTTTTTGGTACCAGGGATCAAACTCAGGACCTTGCATTTGCGAGGCAGGCAGAGGAACAAGTGAGCTAAAGCCCCAGCCCAATTTTATAATATTCTTAACCTTTTCATTTCAAATATTTCTTCTGCTCCATTCTTTTTTCTCTTTCTGATATCCCAATCACACATTTTATACTTTTTAAATTGTTCCATATTTCTTGGTATTTCATTTATTTTTGCCACTTTGTTTCTCTTTACATTTCATGTGGAGAATTTTTACTGACCTACTTTTAAACTCATAGATTATTTGTTGGCCTTTCCAGGTCTACCTATGAGCCAAACAGGGTCATTCTTCACTTCATTCACAGTATTTATTACTTCAAGCATCCTTTTTTATTCTATCTCAGCTTACATTACGTATCTGTTCTTAGATGTTTTCTACTTTTTCCATTAGAGTCTTTAACATATTAATCAGATTTATTTTAAAATCCTCTCATAATTCCAAATTCTATGTCATATTGAGACTGTTTCTAATATTTACTTTGTCTCTTCAGACTATTTTCCTTTTCCTTGTCTAGCATTTTCCTTTTCCTTGTCTAGCATGTCTTATAAATTTTTGTTATCATTGAATGTTGAATGTGATATATCAGGTAATAGAAACTGAGATAAATAGGCTTTTCATATGAATTTTATGTTGATTTGACTAGGAACTGAGCTATATTTCATATGTGCCATAGCTGTAGTTCTTTTATGCTGAGCTTCAAATTTTCTTACTATTCTTTTTCTTTACTATTGTCTTTGGGGTTTCCTATGAATTCTTCCCCAAATGTATAGTAATAAAGAATGACGGAGAAGAAGTTTTCTCTAATTTTAAAATTAACTCTCAGTCTTTTAATGGGATTATATCCTGGACTGTCAAACTGGAAAGTGTTTCTCAGTTTGCTTACTTGTTTATTTAAAACAGGAAAACAAGAGGCTGAAGTCAGAGATATGCTTCATATCTTTTTCCAGGTGAAACAAGACTGCAGTAAAGGCTTTTTTACTGAAGAGTAGGTCTGAGATAAGGAAAGTGTACTGGATTTATTTCAAAACGGTTATTCTCCCCCACCCTGCCAAAATCACCTAATAGCTAGAGTAGATTCCCTGCTAGTGTGCTTGTCTCCAAGTATCTCCTCCAGTCTACTCAGCAGACTACTGTTGGGCTTAAATAATTGAAATGCTATTGTAATTGTGTTATGTCACTTATCAAGAATATGTTGTAGTTCCATTTTACTTGTAAATCAGTGTTTATAACCTTCTAAGCCTCCATAGACTGATTATACTCTGAGTGTAAAACTTTTGTAAAACTAGTAGCCTGTCTGTCCATTTCTAGATACTCAAAAAAGTAGGTGAAAGATGTGATCAAGTAATTTACACAGTAATAATTACAAGTGGTTACTAAGCTGAATAAATATCCAACCTAACTAGAAATGAAAAGAGTGGAAAGAAACATGGTTTGTCACTTGCTATTGTTTTTGACCCTCCAAAAAGAGGGAAAATTACAATGTTAATTAAAGAGGTGAGAGTTGGTTGCAAACTGGTACATAAAATCTTTAGTTGTTTATCATTTCCCTCAAAAGTGTTCACACCATTTAGCACAGTATTAGTTTTTATTGTACTTGACCTCAGAAAATAATCTGAACTATACATATGAAGATGTTCACCTTATTACTTTTTAAACCCCCCACCAAATTGGAAGTAATATGAATTTCAACAATATAGGTTTTAAGTAAACCTGTAATGTATTTGAATGTGTTATGCTTTGAAAAATATGAAACAATACAGAGTGAAAAAGAGAATATGCATATGATGATGATCATCTAATATATGCATAAAGTGGTCTTGATTTTATAATATGTATATGTGTGTTTATACATATAATTAAAATATATTTATGGTGTTATCACTGGGATACTAGGAATAACTTTTATTATCTTCTTTACACTTTTATAGGTTTAAAAATTTCTTTGGTAAAATACCTTATTTTAGGGAAGAACAGTTCTTTAAAAAAAAAACCTGCATGTCCCGCAGAGTTCACCTCAAATACCTCCTGTTTCCCAATTTCTCTATGACTTATTTTGTGTACATTAATCTTTCCTCTTTCTTTATTCATTGTCCTCCTCCCAACTTTTAAATGTAGATGTTCTTTTCATCTTATTTTTTCTCTCTAGACAATCTCACTCCACCCATAGTTTCATATTCCAAACATATATATATAGTGCTACAGCTCTCCTGAGATTTCCCAGAGACATTTCAAACTCAGTGTGTTCAAAAGAAAAATTCTAAAGTTTCCTGCCTAATATCCTTCTCCAGTATTCTGGATCATGAGAAGAGATATAATCTCTTCAGTTGTGCATAACCAAAAAACATAGGTCATCCTTGATACTTTTTCACTCAGTATCAGTCTGTTCATCTCATCATCAAGTCTAAGTAGTTTTTCTTTATAAAGAACTCTTAAATCTATCCACATTTTTCTAACTGCCCTATTAACACCTTAGTCCAAGCTAACAAAATCTCTCATAATGAATTAATATGTGCAAAGTGCTCTGAATGTTACCTAGTACAAAGGAAGTATTTAATAAATGTTAATTGTCATTATGCTTATTCTTACCTCTACCACTGCAGTAACCTTCCCATATCAACTTTCCCCACTTTCCATTCCATTCTTTACCCTGAAGCCTGTGTAATCTTTATTTTTTTTATTAAATTCTTTTATTGGTACATTGTAGGTATACAACACAATTACATTTCTCATTGGGAATTGTACCTTTACATAATGCATCTT
>NW_004624838.1:3901230-4017260 GCF_000247695.1 Heterocephalus glaber | reverse complement strand
GATTATGTAAAGGTGCAAATTTCCAATGATGAATGTCATTATATGTATACCTAAAATGTACCAATAAAATTATTTTTTTTAAAAAAATTTTTAAAAAGATCACCAACCTACCTCATCCAAATTAATACACATTAAAATTGTTGTGCAAGGAAAAATAGAGAGTATTAGGGGATGCAAAATGAGCATGCTTTTTGCTCCTTTCTTTTCTTGGGTTATAGTCTGAAAGAACTCATTTCAAATACAGAAGAGAATCCAATTTTCAAAAAGAAATTCCGCCATTTTTTTCTGTCTATGCTCATACAGTAGCAGTGGTAAAATAAACAGTGATGTGTTGGATTTTGTTTCTCTTTATCTATATGACATTTGTGTCATCACTGTAGCTCTAATCCATATTCAGGTCTTCATGTTTGGTGTGCAGTAATATGTAAATTATCTCACCAGCTGCATGGAGCAGTGTTTGTTTATTCTATTTCTTTTGGCACTGCACAGAACTGAATTTCTGCCAAAATAGGACTGCTTCAGGGAGCACTAATGCTCCAGGAGGAAGTTTTGAAAGGAAACGCACATCGTAAGTCTTCACTCTGTGAAGCAGCAAAATCAAAACAAACTTTCTGTTTACTAAAATATGGGTATTATGAATGTAAAATAATGTGTTTGTTAAAATATAATGAGCATGCTGCCCATCTCCAGGATGCATGGTGTACGTGGGCTTTGGAAATGAGGACACAATGCTGAGAGAGCTGGTGCTAGTTTATTCTTGAGGAAAAAAAAGTAGGTGAAGTGAAACAGACAGAGACAACATCTAGAAGTTTAAAGAAGAAAGAAATATTTTAACATGCATATTAATCTCTGGAAACACATGGCATTTACATGCATTTAAATATGGACAGCTGTGGCGTTTAAGTGTTAAAAAATTTCATTAATGATGCATAGAGCTATCTACTTCTGTTGGCAGGCCTTTCAGTCTTCAATCTGACACTTCCTTTTTTATCCAGCAAGCTAATTTCCCCTCTTTTGTGAGGAGTAACTGTTTTCACACTACTGCTTACCCAGCAAGCCTCCTCATTGTTTCATAGTTAATTATCTTTTCCAGTTTCACCTTCCCTAGTGAAGGGAGCGGTACTATTCCTCCAGAGCGCTAATGAAAGCTGGGTTTTATGGGTATACTGTGTAAATAAATGCAAAGTCTGATCAGGCAACAGAATAAATGAGTTCCTAAAGTTTATGGAGTCACAGCAAGTGTAGTACTTTACTAAATAATGAAGAAAAATGATTAATTTGGTTGGGAGGGCTTTAATTTTGGAGGAAAATGTAAAGCCTTTGTCAGCTTAATAAAGGACCTATCTGCAGGTAAATGGAAGGAATCACTGTTTATCCAAAGGCTCTGTATGGTCCCTACTAGCAGCGAAAATATTTGCCAGAATGTCTTGCTTAGAAGGCCTTTGAAAAATATTGTTGATTTGGTAGAGGTAGAGGTCATCTCACATTACATTTCCCTGATTACTTTCTATTTATTAAGGGAGAAAATCAACCAACCAAGCTTTGTGTAGTACAAGGTGTTCTATACTGTACTGAGTGCAAGCAAAGCAGAGATATAAGTTACAAATGCTACCCTTGTCAAGTGCAAGTAGTAAATTCAGCAGGCTTGGCCCAGGGAATTAACTCTACTGGCTGCTTAGTGTCTTGCCTCTGTGTACTTTAAATTCAGTGTATTCTTGTACATGCCTATAATCCCAGTTCCCTGAGAGGCTGAGACAGGAGGATTGCAGCCCAGCCTGGGCAATTTAGAGAGACCTTGTCTCAAAATAAAAAAATTAAAAAGAGTTGGGGATGTACCTCAGTGCAAAGGCCCGGGTTCAATCCCCAGTGTTGCAAATAAACAAACAAACAAACAAACTCAACTCAGTAAGTTCTCTTGCTTGCTAGAGTTTAGGGCTTGTATCCAAGTGTAGGACTTGTTATCCAGAGTTTAAGGCTTGTAATCATTTTTTACTTTTTTCCCTCCAGTACCCTGAATTGAGCTCAGGGTCCTCTCACTGAGCTACGTCTCAGCCCTTTTCTAAATTTTTTATTTTGTGATGAGGTTTCACTAAGTTGCTAAATTGTTTGAAATTTCCATCTTCCTGCATCAGCTTCCCGGAGTGCTGGGATGTAGGCATGCACCACTACACCCACCTTTGGCTAATTTTTATATTTCAAGAGAATTTTAAGTTATTAAAGTAACCTTAAACTCTTAACATTGTTTTTTTTAATAATTTACAAAATGAATTCACATTCTGAGATAATGTTTCTCTAGGTTAAGATTTACATTTCTTTGATTTGGAAATCTATGATTTGAGTTACAGTTTGAATTAAGGTCCTGACATTTAAAACTCTCAAGAGCCTCCATGAGACCCCACAACCAGAGCTACTATTCCAGTCAAGATGAGATTTTAAATTTAATGGGATTTCAGGATTCTTAGTATTTTTCCCTTGAGATCTCAAAAAAGAAAAACCTTCAGGGATCTAACATGAGGTTTCTAACATGTCTAAGAACTTTAGAATAGGAATCAGAAGTATAAAATCTCTTGGAAACCTACTTCAAAAACATTTACTACCTTCTAGGAAAATTCATTCTGAAATTTCAAGCAAACTTCCCAGCATCAATTGTAACTTGTAAACTCTTCACTCATTTTTGTGGAGGTAGCAGTGACAATTTAAGGGAGATGTCCCAGAAATTCTGAAACTTTTTAGCCCCCTGTAAGTTTAAACGCACTTATCCTTATGAGAGGCTATTAAAGCAGTGATATAATTCAAATGAAATAAAATCAGATGTAGAAACAATGTTAATGCGTCTCAAGAAAATGAATCATAGTTGACCTGTCTTTTAAGCATAAACTTTAAGTTAATCAGATGATAAACATGAAAAAAGCAAGTTTAGTTGACATACACAGTTTAGTTAGAATAGAGACTAAGACAATGTGTCCATTTTGGGTCATTCTTAATTTACTAATTCAAGGGGGTCAACATGTTATTATTTTTTTCTCTGATGAGTTATAGTCATAGTCATAGAATAAAAAAAATGAAAACCACACCCTGTTTATCTGAGAAGAACAATTAAAAACAGTAATGACATGATGTTGGCTCCCTACGTTTACCCTTCTTGAGAATGAATAGAGATAAAATTCTCTTAATCAATAAAATAGTCCCTCCCCTCTTATCTTCTGGGAATATGTTCCAAGACCCCCAGTGGATGCCTGAAACCACAAATAGTACCTAATCCTATGTAGTCTATGTTTTTTCCTATATACACATAAATATGAAGTCTTTTCCATCTTAACCGAGCACACAGTAACCTCTAACTTTCATATTTGGGGATTTGAAAGCAAAACTAGCCAAAATTATATTTTCATTCATCACAACTTCATGGAGAGAAGATTTATTCTTACTGTAGATCTTTAGCATTGTAAGCATACTTTTTTTTCTTGTTAAATTGAGAAATTTCACTTTGTTAGTTAACAAAAGCTCTTTATGGCTCCTCTTAGACAAATCCAAATTGCTAGAACCACTACTTCTGTGTCATAGTACCATTGATAAGTAAATTAAGGGTTACTTGAACACAAACCTGCCATATGACAGCAATAGATGTGATAACTGATATGTCTACTCAGTGATTTACATACAGGCATGGCAGCGTATACAAGAGTGGGTACTCTGGACAACTGGCTGATTTGTGTCCCAGGCAGGAAATAGGATGGGGCAGAGTGGGAAATTTCATTATGCTGTTCTGAAAGGTGTACAATTGAAGTCCTATGAACTGTTTGTTTCTGGAATTTTCCATCTTAATATTTTCAGACCACAGCAGACCTAGAGTGAAAACATGAAAAGGGAAACTGTAGATTAGGAGAAACCACTGTATGTACTTTTTAAAGGCAGGGATCTTGAAAATGGGTGAACTCTATTATCTAATATGTGGCTTTTCAGACAGACCTTAGCCATTGGCCAAACTCTCCTTGGACCTTAGCTACCTGGAGATCATGCCAAGAATTTTGTGTTCTTAAGAATCAGTCTGAAAGTTTCTATTTTACAGAAAAAACCTATGTGTTAGAAGACCTCATTTCGGGCCAGGGATTTAGCTCAGTGGTTCTGCCGCCTGCCTTGCTCAAGGACCTGAGTTCGATCCCCGGTACCAAAAAAAAAAAAAAAGAAGAAGACCTCATTAGAAGACCTCATTTCATGACCATTCATCTCTTCTTTACTACCAATATGTTTTGTAGGTTTTTGAATTTGTAAGTTTTTTTTAAAGGAGCATCATTATCATAAAGGAGGGAAAAGAGTGTACTTTGCCCTAAGGCAAAGGTGAGACAAAAATTATATCCAGGAACACAAAACTCAAATGTTCTGACTCTACCTGACAGTCCAAAGGCAAACACCAAACAGCAAGAATAATGCCAGAAAAGTAAAGCCAGGTGTTATCATAAGGGAAAAATCGCATGCATCTGGCACCTGGGTCTGTCATTGCCATCCAAATAGATTTACCATTTGGTCCAATGAAGAAAACAAAGCTGTTTTGTCATTGGTTTTTATCACTTCATTAAGGCTATTTTTTTTAACTTCCTTTTATTTGTTTTGGTTCTGCGTAATACTGAAGAGATCAGAAAGAGAGTTAGTTTAAAAATCTCCTCCTAAATGAGGCATGGTGGCAAATGCCTGTAATCCCAGTTGAGGCAGGATTACAAGTTTGAGGCCATTCTGGGTTACATAGTGAGTTCAAGGTCAGCTTGGACTATATAGAAAGACCCTGACTCAAACAATCCAATTAAAAGCCTCTTCCTAATTTTCTTGGAAATAGGAATCAAACTCAGGACCTTGTACTTGCCAAGCAGGCGTGGCACCACTGAGCTAAATCCCCGGCCTCCTAAATTTTTAAAAGGTTCCCTTTAAATAATTCTAAATTTAGATAACTTTCTTAAAACTCTGGAGGAAAATTCCAAGAAAACACAGAATAGTGAGTGAGAGGAGAAAAATAAACTGTAGCCTATACAGTCTGTTTTAGTACAATAAAAATGTCAGTTGTTTGCATAAAAAGCAGCCATCAGTTTGCCAGTGGAAGTAGATTATTTTTCTACTTACTTCTAGTAAAAGATTCAGAGTTGAGTGGGAAAGGAACTATTCCTACAGTGGTTTGCTTTACAAATTTGAATAATGTGAGCTGGGTGTGCTATCACAGGCCTGTGATACCAGCTACAGTAGGAGACTGAGGTAGGGTCACTTGAGCCCAGGAGTTCTAGGCCAGCCTGGGCAACATACCCAAACTCTATCTCAAAAAGCAAACACTAAAAAACCCCAAAAACCAAATAAACAAAAATATGAATAATGACTTATGTAAGACTTAAACACAGTATGAATGAAGGCATTCATTTATATCAACTACCTTTAATATTACCAAAACTGTAATTGCTATATTTAAGAATTAATTTAGAAAGTATGAAATATCTAAGTTCTCTTATTGGCACAAACATGTTGTTTCTCTGTAAAAAGCACTACACATATCTTTATAGCAATGTGTAGGATTTTTCCACATCAAGCAACTCTCTACTCCCTCCATACCAGTTGGGTGTCCTACAGTTCTGACACTATCTACCTGGACTTAGTGTCAGATCCCACAAGGTAAAGGGCTCAGTCTCACAAGGCTGCCCCCACTTCAGATGCCAATCTTGGCAGTCAGTCTTTCAGCCTGCCAGATCTTAAATCCCCACAACTCCCTGTTGGGCTCAATACTTTGCTAGAATGGCATGCAGAACTCAAGGAAATGTATTACTTATATTTACCAGTTTATTATAAAAAGATAACAACTCAGGTATAGCCAGATAAAAGCAATTTCAGGAGGGTGGAGTTGAAGCTTCCATGCCTGTCCAAGTACACCACCTTTGTAGCACTTGCATATCTTCAGCAATCTGGAAACTCATCGGATTTAATTCTTTAAAGAATTTTATTTTGTTTTGTTTGTTTGATTTGCTTGGAAACAAGATCTCATTATGTAGTCCAGGCTGGCCTGTCTCTAAATAGCCCAGGATAACCTTGAACTCATGGCAATCCTCCTGCCTCAGCTTCCTGAGAGGTGGCATTATAGGGGTGTGCCACTGTGCCCGGCTTATCCCAAGCTAGTTTTTTAAAGGTGTTTTGTTTTGTTTTGTCTTTAACAATATTGGGGATTGAACCCAGAGCCTTGCCAGTGAGTCTTAGCCTTTTTAAATTTTATCTGTTTTGAGACAGGGTCTTGCTAAGTCACTAGTTGCCCAGGCTGGGCTTCTATTTGTGATCCTTCTACCTGGCCTGCCATATAATTGGCATTACAGGTGTGCACCAACATACCCTTGGAGTTTGACTCTCCAGTCCTACCCTCCCCTTCCCAGAGAATTTCAGGTGAAGGTGAAAGTTCTAATCTACTAATCATTTTATTTTCAGGGTGACCAGCCCCGGTCTGAGGGTATCTAGGAGACCTACCTAAATTACCTCACAAGCATAAGCTGAAGTGTGATCAAAAAGATCTTTTGTTTTTAATAATAAAGAGGACTCCTATTATTTAGAAAATTCCAAGGGTTTTAGAAGCTCTGTGCCAGAAACCTGGAACAAAGACAAAATATATTTCTTATTATACTATAGTTTCTTCCTCAGAACAGTACTTCTCTGGGGTCAGACCCTACAGTGAAATTGAAGTTACAGGAATAAAGGGAAGAAAAAAGTGTTTGTATTATGTCTATTCTGCTTGCTTCTGACAAATTCCTTCCTGAAGCCTCATATTTCTCCACTTATATAACATTCATGTTTTTGACAATCTATTTTTCACAACAGAATCAAATCAAAAGTATTAAATAGGATTTTTTGTTGTTCTTCAAGAGTCAGAATGGGCTACTATGTCTGGGATTGGGGGAAGAGGTGTTAAAACAATTATAGAGTTTTCTGAATACAGTATTGTGTGACCTCCATGGTTTCTCCACTTCTATATGCCTTCCAAGACTGGTGTTAGACAGCAAGAAAGGTGGTGAATAGCCCTGGTAGGGCTATGTTTCCAATTGCTCATTTTGCCATGGAAACTGGACCCTCCAGGCCATTCTCTAGAACTCCCTGTACTTGGTACTTGTTTCCTCCTGTCCCTGTCTGAGCAATTGTGTGGCGTTTAGTGCATTCACAGTATTGGGCAACTACCACCTCTACTTCCAAAACATTATCATCACCCCAAAAGGAAATCCCATAGCTATTTAGCAGTTATTTCCCATTCCTCCTCCTGAGAGCTCTGGCAAACACCAATCTTCATTCCATCTCTGTGGATTTACCCATTCTGGCTCTTTCTGAAGGGGCCTATTTCAGAATACCTACCTATTCCAGCTATAAATGGAATCATACAATATAATCAGCACTCTGTATCTGTAGAACCCACATCTTGAGATACTATCGTGAATCAAAAGTATTTTTAAATTTTACATCTGTGCTAAGCATGTACAGAGTTTTTTTCTTGTCATTATTCCCTATTCAGTATAACAACTATTTACATCATATTTACATTGTATCAGTAATTGTAAGCTATATAGAGATGATTAAAAATATTCTGAAAGTTATGCATAATTGTAGGAAAATATTACCCTATTTTGTATAAGAAACTTGATCATTCACAGATTTTGGTACCCTAGGGAAGATCCTGGAACAAATCCTGCGTGGATACCAAGAGATAACTGTATGTGAATTTTTGTGTATGGCTTCTTTCACTGAGTATGTTTTTTGAGGCTGTTAATTTCTATAACTGAGAGGTGGCACCAGCTCGAAAGTCAGATTCTCCAGCTAGCGTTGCCACAGCAGGGTTTAACCTCAGGCCCTTTCCCAGCTCTCTCAACAACTCATGAGACCTGAGGCAAGCCTTTTCTTTCTTTAATTTGCTCAATAAAAATTTTTTGAGAATCTACTTTAGGTACTGTTTTAAGTGCTGGGGCTGTAGTGGAGAGAGGATAAGAAGAGCTCTTGCTCTCATGAAATTTACTTATGGAAGAAAAATCCCTGCTTCCCATTACTAGACTGTGTTTCCCTCAGTCCTTCTTGAAGACAAAGGCATTTTTTTTATTATTAAACTTACTTGAGAGCAATATCTACTGGATTTTTCACTTTCAACCATTTCAGCATTATCTATGAAGTAAGGACTAGGAAATATGTCTGTCAGTGCTCATTTTAGTGAGATTTGTAAGATGACTTTGGATTTTACTTGTCTGTTTTGAGTTTCCGATCAGTTTTGCTATTGAAAAAGAGCATTCACTAAAACAGTTTTTGATCATTAATGTGAGGTAGACTTTCAAAGCATTTTCTGAGCTGAGCCAAGTTTCTTTAACATTATTGTCAATCTGATAGGTAGTGAGCACGATTTGATTGCTCCAATGTGTCAGTCATGATAGAATTTCACAGGTAATGGACCTGCCTTTAAAAATATTATTTTCAGGAAAGAGAAAGTCCTTGAGCTATGGTCCTTGCTGGGGGCCTGGCAGGTGTCTTTCTCATTTGGTTATTCCTTTGAGATAAACCCAACTAGGGCATGCAAAGAAATGCATGACTCCATTCGTAGCACAGTGGTAATAAGGGGTCTAATCAATGTGTATAATGCTGAATAGCATGCATGTGGTTGTACTAAAGAGAAGAGTCAACCAACCACCTGTCTTGATGCAAACATTATTAGGATTATTTAGCATTCAGCTATATCTTATTTAAAAGTAAGGAATGCGTGCTGACAGCTACCAGTCATTGTATTGTACCAGTCATTGTATGGCCCTTCCATAGGACTTCACATATGTTTTCTTACTTGAAGTTCCCAGTAGTCTAAAAGGTGGAGATAATGGACTGAGATTATCCTGGATATTCAGGTGCTGAAAGTGAACCTTATAGCAAGCAGTTAGATAACTTGTCCAGGATCACTGTTAACATGAGAAAGGTGGATTTAGGTTTCCAACACTGATCTGTTTTAGCTTCTACTCCCCAGTCTGCAAATGGCTGATAAATGGTGAATATTCTTTGTCATATTTCTGTTTGCTTCTATATTTTACTTGCTAAGCCTGAATCATTCTCTGCTTAAAAAGAGGGAAAGTATTACAAACTCAGACTTCTTTTAAAAGTTATCTTTTTGCTTTCTGAGACTAAATTCTTCATGATTATTGTTGCTGTTATTATTATTTTTATAAAATTTCTACTTAAGCCTCATTATGGAAAAGTTATACATCAAATCCTCAGGCACTTTGGTTATACATTTGGAACAGGGGTTATAAAACATATTACAGCAAGAAGAGCAGAGTAAATATATGAATTTTGGAATTTAAGTGTATTTCCCTAGCCTGATCTATATTATGTTGTCCCATTTCCCCATCACCCCTTCAAATCTCCATGTGTCCTACTTTTCACCCTCTGGTAAATGAGCATATCTTTATTTAATTACAATTAATGCTATTTATATTTTTTGTGTTTTCTTTCACTTTTGTTTTTTGTCTTGTCTTATACTACCTTTCTACAGATAAACCTCTATTCCCAGGTTTTTGCATTTAGTACTGTTCATTAAACCCCTGGATCTACAACAAACAGGGAGAACAAAAATTGCAAGTCTTCCTAATGGTTTTGCACATTCTGAGCACCAGAAGTTTGACTGGAACATTCCGTTTATCCTAGTCATTTTGAAATATTTTAGGAAAAGTCTTTCAAGGAACTCAACTTTTTAAAGGAAATGAAAGAAATCTACAGGCAGCTATATCAGATCTCTATTATTTTGGGGTTTTTTGTGGAATGTCAGATTTTTTCATCTCCACTCTTTAGATAATAATATGCTTCATGTTACTTATCAACACCCATCATTTTATCTAAAACTTTAAGAAAATCCCGTAAATGCATTCCTAGGAAATATAACTCCATTAAATCCATACAAGCACAGAGGATGCTAATTTGGATATGTATTCTTGCTCTAGTTCAGCCTGGGTTCTTTCATCATCATCATCATCATCATTTCTCTAGCCATTTTTAGTCACTTTTCTCTGTATCTATTAATATAAATAACCTGCTTCCAATAATGAAAATATAAAATGAACTAGCACCAATTAATTCCATTTGTTTCTTGAGCCAATCTGTACCTATATTTGTATATAATTATTTATATAATACCTTCATTTACAAAAGAATTCTGATATCCATGAAGCAAGTTTATAAACAAAAGACCCTTACATGAATTAATTTAATCCAAAATTATTTCTGGAATAGCAGGCTTGCCACTGGAATCTTATTCAGTACTCAGCATCCTTTTGGTTTCATTCAATCTATTGGACTTATCATTTTACCAAAAACAAGAGTATCTGTGCCATTATAAAAGAAAACACCAAGCAATTGTCTAGGAAAACTATAACAAAAGTAAATCCTTATTTATCTTGACCGTTATTATCTATGTTGAGCTATCATCGCAGAAAGCATTTGGCCAAATAATTTCCCATGAGTTATATCTTTGTATATGTATGTCTTTTTTTTCCTAAAAGAAAAATACCCTAATGTCCTTCAACTTTTCCACTTTCTTACCCCAGGGTATGTTTATTGTTGAAGTTAAACCCTTAGGAAATGGGGATTTTATTGAAAATAGTGACCAAATTTAATTTAAAGCAAGAAGAAAATAAAGGTAGAATGAGTAGCACTTCTTAATGATTTCCTAATGGACCCTGTAAGATATTCCCTGGAGTTGACATACAAAAATGTTTCAGAAATCACAAGAAATTTAAGAGGTTTATATGACAAGAGAGTTAAGAAAAGAACAATATTACATCCCAAAGTTTAATTTTTCCTAGGGAACTGTTCCAAACCAAGTGCTTTATTGAGCAAAGGATTTGTTCCTTCAGTTGCTGCTCTAAGTTTTGTACTTTCTAGGGCTTGAATTTGTAAAGTCATAGAAGTGGCATTTGATCATGACTGTGTCATAGAAGGCCAGTCTGAGTTGCTGGTATCAGGTAGACTTAGCACATCCACATGACACAATTTTTGCATCTCCACATGAGCCCCTAGGTTTGGGACCTTCATGGAAAGATCTATGCTGCTAAATGTTAAAGTCAACCAGAGTTACAAAGAGAGCTCCTTTGAAAAGCTAGTTCAGTTATTTATTAGCACTGTCAGAGTACAGTGTCAGTCAAAGTAGTATTTGAAATTAATATACTATTTGATTACACTGATTGATGAGTCCTACAGCTGTAGGTTTAAACATTCATTAGCCATAAAAACTGGTCATTAGTACTTTCCTCTCTCAGCAAGCAAAGAATAAACAGAAATCCTAATAAAAATTCATCACAATGAAAGTACTCCATACCTAAGCAACTGTGATGACTTCTGGTAGGCTAGATTAACTGCTGTAACATTGGTAGCAGGAAAGATTTCTGTTAGGAAATTTTTAAATATCCCTTAATTGATGTTTGCATTGTGACTAGATTCTTTGAAATTTAAGCAGGCTATATAGATAATCTCTTAAATATTAAGTATAATATAGTCATAATGGGTATCTTATACTTGATATATTTGTATTGTACTCTTTAATTATTAGTTTCAAGAAGGATTGAAGGCTTTAGGAATGTTCTGCTATTGTGCTTCAGGTGAAGCTTTCTTCCCACAAACTGAGGAATAAAAACATCATAGTTTATTTTTCAACTAAACATTTCAAATAATTTTGACTTATAATGCAGAAATGCTGACCTGTAATAGAGGTGACAGTTCTCTATATCTATCATGGCATGAATCCTTTGTGGATTTAATAGCCATTTGGAAGGAATGGTGAGAAAGAGAGAGTGAAGAAGGCAGGGAGAACATTTTATGAACTGACTTAAGACAACTCTAGAACAACTCTGCATATCTTAAGAACTATAGTTACCTGGTCATGGTGACACATGCCTATAATGCCAGCACATGAGAGGCTGAGAGAGGAGGATTGTCATGAGTTCAAGCCCAATCTGGGCTACCTAGACTCGATTTTAAAATATATATCTGAACTATATCTATCTAACATTAACTGCTTTCTTGCCACTTCACAATCATTAGCTCGTTTAATAGTCACGATAATCTTGAAAGATAGGGCTATCCCCACTTTTCAAGTGATGAGACTATATCCAAAGAGGGTTAAGAAACTTCCTCAAGGTCATGCAACTGGTAAATAGCAAAGGCAGCATTTCAACCAGTCTGCTAGCATAGAGCCATGCTCATCCACTGGGCTACTAGCCTGAGCATAGGCTGAGCTGCAAAGTTCTGTTTGTATTTCTGTCTGCAAGTGAGCCTGTCAGGACCTGTCATGGCCTGAAGGTGAGCCTGTCAGGATAGATATGGAGAGAAGTATACAGACAGACGGAAGAATTGAGTCACCTTTCTTGAATCTAACATGGATCCAGACAGATGGATAACAAGGATGTTGAAGGAATCTAGTCAGAGTCCATGAGCCTATCTAGTATAACAGAATACGTCAACTTCTACCTAGTAGGGGTAAAACCAAGAAGTCCAAAGAAAGATCAAGCTTTCCAAGTAAGCAGGTGGAGAACACTGGAAGGGAGTCTGGGGCTACTGGACCCTTGGGACACAAGAAATTCTTCAGATAGTTATCCTGGTACTGGAGGGGAGATGGAGAGGGAAGAATCTAAGAAATAGAGGCAGGGCTGATAGTGGTGAGAGTAGTGAACAAGGATCAAAATGTAATCTCTGTCATAGAGAGAAATTGAGGGAGAAAGAGTCTGAAGAATGTACATAAGTAACTGCCCTGGAATACTCAGGGTTACAGAAAAATGTAAGTGAGGAAACCAGTCAATGTTATTTTTTTTATTTTTATTTTTTTGTTGTTCTTTTATTGGTACATTTTAGGTATACAATTCATTTACATTTATCATTGGGTGTTTGTACCTGTACATGATATATCTTGGTTCTTATCCCCCCCCATTACCTATGTGCCCTTCACCCCCTCCACCCTTCCCTATTTACATAGATTTCGTTTCCATTTTTTTCTTTTCTCATAGTTTTTCCTTTCCCTCATTTCCTTTCCCCTTCCCCTCCCTTCACTCCTTTGTCTTTGGACCTTTTTTCCTATTTCAAATTATCAATTATTCATTTTAATCATTTTAACCCTTGTTTACACTATCAGTTTCTCACACTAGTGAAACTATTCAGTATTTACACATGTGTGTCCTATTTATTTCACTTAAGAGTATGGCCTCCATATGCATCCATTTAGCTATAAATGGAAACCAGTCAATATTGCTCATTTTGGGTTTGTTTAGAAGCAGGTCTGAGTTCTGAAGAAGCAGAAACCCTAAAAGAAGAAGAGGGGAGGGCTGGGGATTTAGCTCAGTGGTTTCGCCACCTGCTGCGCAAGCGCAAGGACCCGAGTTCAATCCCCAGTACCAAAAAAAAAAAAAAAAAAAAAAAGAAGAAGAAGAGGAGATATATAAGAGCCTCTGGCTCATAGATAGCTCTGAATGGTGGCTATAACTCTATTCTGAGTACCTAGACAAAAGCTGCTTCAAATGAAGAACCTAGAAATATAGGTAAGAGAGAGTTTGCCACGTGTGGCTATTGGTAATATTCCAGTGTAAATTCAGGAGTTAAAATAATATGTTGGTGAATATATCTTTTTTGTTTGTTTATTTGTTTTGGTTTTGGTTTTTTGAAACAAGGTCTCACTATGTAGTTCAGGCTGGCCTTGAGCTCACTATATAGCCAGACTGGCCTTGAACTCATAGCAATCCTCTTGCTTCAGCCTACTGAGTTCTGGGATTACAAGTGTGTGCCACCACACCAGGCATGATGAATATATATCTAAAGTGATATCATAGTCTACATTCTTTTATTTTCATCTTCCTGGCAGTTTTATTTACACCCAATCCAAGGCCTAAAATATAGAAGAATCAGTTGGAAATGGTTAATTCCATAAATTAAAATTTGACTAATAAGATTATCTTTTAATCTATGTTATTGCCTTCAGTGATAAATTACTTGATAGAAAATCCCATTTCATTAATTTTATGATGTTATTCCACAGAGGGATAAAGCAATAATTCTGCTGTCTTTCAATTTCATGTTTCATGCAGTTTTCTTTCCTAACTTCTAAGAGATTTTGAATGCATAAAATTTTCTTGCTTGCATTCCCTAATTCTTCATTTCTACTTTTTTCTTTCACAGGAGACTTTGAATGTGATTGATCCTGGTTTGATGGACCTAAATGGGATGAGTGAGGATGCCTTGGAATGGGATGAAACAGATATAAGTAACAAGTTAATTAGTTTGAATGAAGAATCAAATGACCTTGATCAAGAACCTCAATCTGTCATGCCTTCATTAAAGTGTGAGGAGACAAGTAGTGAGGACCCTGGTTATGAGGAGGGGACAGGTGACCATGGGGGATCTCCATGTCCCTCAAATATTATCGCACCCTCCAGTCCACATATTTACCAAGTGTACAGCCTCCACAATGTTGAACTCTATGAGGACAGCCATCTACCTTTTCTGAAAAATAATCCAAACTTTACTAGCATGGCGCAGCCCAGTGTTTTGACTAAGAGTCTTAGTAAGGACTCTTCATTTTCATCTACCAAATCTTTGCCAGATATTTTAGGAGGTCCCAACTTGGTAAAGCCTTGTCCATGCCACAGTGGAGACATGAGCCAGAATTCTGGCAGTGAGAGTGGAATTGTCAGTGAAGGAGACACTGAAATGACTACCAACTCTGAAATATGCTTGCTCAATGTGGTAGATGGGTCCCCAAGTAACCCTGAAACTGAACATCTGGACTCACAAGTGAGAAATGCAGTTAATGTGTTAAAGCAAAAATTTAAAGATGAAGAAGAATGCAGTAAGCTTCCAAATAGCTCTCAGACATCCATTTCACCAATGGGTTGTGTAAATGGAAAAGTTGGAGATTTAAACAGTGTTACCAAACATACCCCTGATTGTTTGGGAGAAGAATTACAAGGAAAACATGATGTGTTTACATTTTATGATTACTCATACCTCCAAAGCTCAAAACTCAAATTACCAATGATAATGAAACAGTCACAGAGTGAAAAGGCACATGTGGAGGATCCCCTTCTTTGTGGTTTTTATTTTGATAAAAAATCTTGCAAATCTAAACACCAGCCTTCAGAGTTACCACCAGATGCACCACCCCATGAGAAGGTTTTGGCCAGTGCATCCCATGAAATGGATCACAACTCATATAAAAGTAGCGATAGAGAGAAGGCATTCACTGGCGTTCAGAATGCCAAACAATTCTCCCTTTTATCTCGTAGTTCATCTATTGAGTCCCTTTCTCCAGGTGGTGATTTATTTGGATTGGGTGTCTTTAAAAATGGCAGTGACAGCCTCCAGCGAAGTACTTCTTTAGAAAGTTGGTTGACATCCTATAAAAGCAATGAAGATCTATTTAGCTGCCACAGCTCTGGGGACATAAGTGTAAGCAGTGGCTCAGTTGGTGAACTGAGTAAAAGGACATTAGATCTCTTGAATCGTTTGGAGAATATCCAGAGCCCCTCAGAGCAAAAGATAAAGCGAAGTGTTTCTGATATCACTCTTCAGAGCAGTTCCCAAAAGATGTCCTTCACTGGCCAAATGTCATTGGATATAGCGTCTTCTATCAATGAAGACTCAGCAACATCTCTCACAGAATTTAGTAGCAGTGATGAGCTCTCTCTTTGCTCAGAGGATATTGTGTTACACAAGAACAAGATCCCAGAATCAAATGCATCTTTTAGGAAGCGCCTTAATCGCTCTGTGGCTGATGAAAGTGATGTCAACGTCAGCATGATTGTTAATGTCTCATGTACCTCTGCTTGCACTGATGATGAAGATGACAGTGACCTTCTCTCAAGCTCTACACTCACCTTGACTGAAGAAGAACTGTGCATCAAAGATGAGGATGATGACTCCAGTATTGCAACAGATGATGAAATTTATGAAGAATGCAACCTGATGTCAGGACTGGACTATATTAAGAATGAATTGCAGACCTGGATTAGGCCAAAACTTTCCTTGACAAGAGATAAGAAACGGTGCAATCTCGGTGAAGAAATAAAGAGCAATAAAGATGTAAGCAGTAGTGAGATGACCAATCCCTCTGATACTTTAAATATTGAGACCCTTCTAAATGACTCTTTAAAATGTCTCTCTGAAAATAATGGAAATAGTAAGACTTCATCCCGTACCCTTGAGTTTGGAACAAAGAGTGAAAACAAGAAAAATATTTTCAAAGTTAATAAAGATCCGCATGTGGCAGATATGGAAAATGGCAATATTGAAAGTACTCTAGAAAGGCAAAACGATAAGCTAAGTGGAATTTCAAAGGCATTAGAGCATCTTAGTTCAAGTGGGAAGAAGATTTCAGAAAATGAGCATTGTAAGTATAAGGCATCTATGGATGGTTCAGATGATTCAGATATTTCTGGAAAGGAATTTGGTCCCCCAAATGTTAGACATCTTCCAAAGGAATGTCCAAATCACCACTCTTTTGAAAGTCAGAGAGCTGATTGCACTCCAACTGAGACGTCTTGCCCAGAACAGGCTTTAGAAACCAGAGTTAACAGACAAGACTGTGATGTATTGAAATCTTCTAATGATACAAGAAGTGTGGATGGAAATTCTGCTGCTTACTGTCCAGCACTTGAACAAAATGCAACAGAGGAAACTGCTTCTATCCTTGACAATGCTTCCTGTTGCAAC
The DNA here is from genome assembly GCF_000247695.1 of Heterocephalus glaber. The sequence goes on along the minus strand of NW_004624838.1, from coordinate 4,000,544 downwards.
TGTGAGCCAGATGTTTTCCATCAAAAACATGCTGAAGATTGTTCTGTACGTGACTTTGTTAAGGAAATCATTGACATGGCTTCAACAGCCCTAAAAAGTAAATCTCAATCTGAAAATGAGGTGGCTGCTCCCACTTCATTAACTCAAATCAAGGAGAAAGTGTTAGAACATTCTCACCGGCCCATCCACTTGAGAAAAGGAGACTTTTATTCCTACTTATCCCTTTCATCTCATGACAGTGATTGTGGGGAGGTCACCAACTACATAGAAGAGAAGAGCAATACTCCATTGCTACTAGACACGATTGACTCTAGCTTAGATGAAAAAGAAGACATTGAATGTTTCTTTGAGGCTTGTGTTGAGGATGACCCTAATGCAGAGAAGCCCTGTTTCTCTAGTGCTCCTCCAGATGATTCTGCTGTTCCCAATGAGGCTGAAGTGCCACTACAAGCAACACCAAGCTCTTCTAAGTTCAGTGATACTTCTCTGTTAGTGGATCATACAAACATGGTGGCTCTTTCAAGACCTCCCCCTCAGAAAAGAGCTGACAGTAGAAAGAAAGTAGATGATTTGCCCCAGACTTCCAGTGGCTATGCAGAAAACTCAGAGTTTATTCCTTCAAGGTTAGCTAGTGTAAAAGAGAGTTCAGGAAAACCAGGTGAATCAGGAGTGCCAGAAGAACACAATGCTGCTTCAGCCAAATCTGAGCTTCAGGACCTCTCCTTGAAGGCAAATCAGCCAAAAGACAAAACTGCATTGCATCCTAACCCCACATCTTTAACCTGTGAAGAAAATCTCCTAGACCTCCATGGAGAACCACATGGACATATGCATAGGTAGAATGTAACTCCCTTCCAAGCATGAAAATCCTCTCATTGAAAGGTATGTATAAGTCCTCCTTTAAAATAGGAATGTGCATCAACAAAACTGACATAGAAGAAAAGACTAGTCAGAATGAGTAGTCATGGGTAGCTGTTGATCAAAATAAGACATTTAGGTAGAAGAAATACTCCAAACAATGAAAGTATCTGTGAAACAAAGGAGGAAAAACTGGAAAAATTGACATTTTTTAGTGACACTATCTTTTTCCATCATTCTTGCAAGCTAAGTACAAAATTTGAGGAAGTAGTCAAACAATTTAAGGCCTCAAATTCTTCTACTAAGAGAGGAAAAAGTGGTTTCCAAATTGCAGTTATAGTCTGTGATCAAAATGCATGCACAGTAGCAATGCTCCCCACTTCAGTTCCCTGTGCAGAGCTGCCCACTCCCTTCAAAGCCTGGAGATGAACAGTGATTAGGCTAAAGGCTGCATCTCCTGATTTGGGCCTTTCTTTTATGCTCCTGTCTAGTGTAACTATCATCACATTTGATTCCCCTGTGAAAGGCTGTGCTGTCACAGCTCCTAATCATGGCCATGTCTGAGAATTCAAACAGGAGGGGTAAGTTGATGTTAAAGAAGAGGCTCTTATTTATCCACACACAGATTGAGAACAAGCACAGAAAGCAAATGCAGAAAGAATACATGACAAGTTAATGGCGTCTTGGTAAAAACAGAATTTTTGAATTTTGCCTGAAGGTGACAGGCTGATTTCCATCAAATTTTTTAAGAAAGTCATTCCACTCTTCATATTTAATAAGGCAGCTATTGATTGATAATTCTGAAATAATGATGTATCTGAAAAAGTGACACAAAGATTCTGTTATTTCTCATTTCTAAGCTCCAGCGATGAATATGCTTTCTCAATCAAGTTTAAAGAAAAAATTTGAGCTTTCAAATGTGAGAGTTGTACTTCACCAAAGTATAAGGTGCCTAATGCCATCTCCACCCCCCACTCCAGAAGCTTAATGCTGTAACCTAAACTCGTGCTATAGGAAATGAATTACAGAAGCAATCTACCCTAATTTGTTAACTTATTCAAATAACAGTTATTATACTTAACTATGCTAAAGATTATCTTTTTTGTGGCAGATTGTTTATTTTTTGATGAGCCTAATTACTGATTTTCTAAAAGTAATTTACATTTATTACAAATACATCTTTTAAAATGTGACAGATAAATGTTGTTCCCATAATGTATTATGAAAAAAGTTACTATTTAAAAACACATTATTTAATTTGAAAGATGAATGGCAAACATCATTATTTTTTTTCCTGCAACACCTGTGCCCTAAGCTCATTAAAATGTGTAATTCTATGTAGAGCTGTTAGAAACGGAGAGTGAGGGGGGAATCTATATCATATATATACCCTAAAAATAAATTCAGTATGCAAAATTGAAGAAAGGCATCCCGTGTACTAATAGAGCTCAACTAATTTTCTGTGTTTTAGACTCTATTTACAATTGGCTGCAAGTGAGAACAAAAGTAGAGAGAGAGAGAGAGAAATGTGTTTTTTGTGAGTCGTGTCCACCCCATAATCACATTCTCCATCAGTATGCAGTAAAACTGACCATTAAGGGAGAGTAACTGCAATTCCATAAGCTGCTTCCAAACAAGTTCTATTAGAATCGATTGTACTGCCGGCTCTGCCAACCACCACAGAAAGACTGGTAGAGCCTGGCTGATTCTATTTTCTGAAAGGAGATAAAAGCTTGAAAGCAACACCACTCTGAGCATGACATCGTGTGACTGTGACCCTCAAGTCTCCAGTCATGCTGAGCCTCAGAGCTCCAGAAGCTCCAGCACTGGAGAAACCTCTGAGGTGCATTCTGCCTTCTTGGTCCTCTGGGAGTCTTGTGTCTCCTTTACGGAGACATAGAATTGAAATGAAATGTAAATGATGAGCTCCTCCATCTTCAGACTCCACAGAAGTGAATGTGCTGATCCTTCTGTGTAATCCTCACATTTTACAAGCAGGGACAGTGTAAAAATATTAGCCAGTCAGCAATATTTTGTTGAGCCCTAGTGATGCCTGGCCGTATTTTGGGCAAAGAGAGAACCAGATTTTACTTCTGCAGAACTTACACCACCCCAAGTGACCTGTTATCAGCCTGGAGCTGTTTAAATAGCCATATTAGTAGTTCTATTCAGGATTTTTTTTTTTGTCCTTCAGTGTCACGTGGACAAAACATCTGGATGCCTGAATTTTCCTGTAGTCATTAGCAATGGGTTCCTGAATGTAAATGCTCACATATTGTTAATGTATGATCAGCCAGGACAAGTGGCAAACTTTCAGTATTTAACTCAGGAATATACAGTAAAGTTATTTGGTAAATATCAGATTTGATGTCTGTAGGAGATTATTACGGAGCTTATATTTCTTCCAAGATTCGAAAAAGCTCTGCTTTTTAAACCCATTGAAAACCATCAGTTAAGATTTTCTTTTTATCAGAACAAAAACAATTCACCAGATTCAGTTTTCTGTAGTTTTTTTTCCCCAGAAATAAATTCTCAGATGATGAAATGATTATAATTCCATCCAGAAGAGATATAAATTAGAAGATACAGTCTATAACGGTAATGGAATTTTTTTCAAAAAAATTTGAAAAGGTTTTTATTTACTGTGTTCTAATTAAAAGCCTGCTGAAACTGTTCAAGAAGCTTTAACACGATCTAACAGTATGCATTTGCACCGATTTCCAGGCACGCTGCTGTGCTTTTCACTATTTTCATTTATGTGTCATGTTTCTATAAAAATAGAGAGGTCAGTTACAACAAATCATATCAAAGGCAAGGTAACTGGATAGATCCAGCTCTTTCTGCCTAATTTGGAGGAAGCACATAATGTATGTCTGGAGTGCCTCCTAGGACCTGCTTAAGAGATGTACTTTGCACTAATCTTTTTGCTGTATTCTGACAGTTATTTCTTCATTATCCTCATCATAAGCCTCTGATCTTTGATGAATGGTTTAACCCTAAACTTCAAGCTGGATAAATCCTATGGTATAAAAATTTAACTCATCACATGCAGCCAGTGTATACGTTGTTGTTAGTTTTTGTTTTGTTTTGGTTTTTTGTTTGTTTGCTATATAGTGTGTGTGTGTGTGTGTGTGTGTTGGTGTGTGTGTGTGAAAAAGAGGAAGAGATTTTTTTTGGGTGGGGAGCTGCATTACATAGAATGCATATATTTTCTTTAGAACTTTTTAGCTTCATTGTCTTTCCTACTTTATTGGTGTATAAGTGTGTGTGTGTGTGTGTGTGTGTGTGTGTGTTCGTGTCCTATAGATTTTAGGCAATTATTTGTATTTGTACAGGCTCCAATATATACACACATACAGTTAAAAGTGCTGCTGCTAAGTTTTTCAAACTGAGAAATCTGTAAGAGCAAACATTTCTCATGTATACAACACAAATTACTATTCTTTTTTTTTTTTTTTTCGTTACCAGGGATCAAACTCGGGACCTTGCACTTGCAAGGCAGGCACCAGAACCACTGAGCTAAATCCCTGGCCCCATTATTCTTTTAATTGGGTTGACAATAAGTGTTTGGTATTTCCCAAAGCTGACCAACCAACTTTAAGAAATTGCCTTTACAGCTGGGCATGGAGACACAGGCCTGTAACCCCAGCCCTTGGGAGGCTGAGGTAAGAGAATTGAGGCCAGCCTGGGCTACATAGTAAGTTCAAGGCCAACCTGGGCTACAAAGTGAGACCCTGTCTGAAACAAAAACAAAAACAAAAAACTACTTTTTGAATTGTATATTAATTTTTAACTAGACAATACAGGTATAACCTTATCAAATTTAACTAGAGAACCACTTTAATCAAGATTCTGCTAGATGTGTTTTTTAATTACCCAGCACTTCTGAATAACTAGACCCACCATGGTAAATGACAAGATATTATTGAATATAGTCTTCCTCTCCCTCTCCCTCTCTTTCTCCCTCTCTTTCTCCCTCTCCCTGTTTCTCTCCCCCCCCGCCAACACAAATACTCACACATACACCAGATTTGACCCTCAGCTAGTTTGGCCTGCCTATTTTCAAGTAGGCCACATGAAAGAATTGATTATCCAGAGAGAATTTAAATGCCAGCTTACTTTAGCTAGACCAGATTTGCCTCACCTAAGGATTCCCTACTCAGTGGCCAGATTTTAGATGAGTCATGTCTTTAGCATTTAAACAATGTACCATGGTTTCTTGAGTTACTGCATTATTTTACTGTACCACATTCTGGTACATCTGTTCCTGTCTGTCTCCCCCCGTTCCTGTTAACTTTTCAATTCTCCCCAGCTTTCTGTGGCTCCAGCCAAGCCCCTTTTTGTTAATGTTTTTCTAGATCTTATATAACTTGATAGATTGTAGAAAAATGAGAAAGCAAGACAGAGAATGAAATATTTAGTTCTAGACGGGCAATGAAACAACCTGATATCAGACTGCACAACTTAGTTTAAACCCAGACAAGCAAAAGCCTGCTTTGAGAGGTGGTGAGAGAAAATGAAGTAATTGCTTCCTGTATTGCCTAAACCTAGAATTCCCTCACATTTAACCAGTTGCTTTTAGCTATTTAGAAATAGGCAGAACAGATTGTGTTTGAAATAAATTTGTACCAGCCATCAGATGTACTAAAATAATTGAATCAGTTTCCTTTCCACAATGCTGTGTGTACTTTAAATGAAATGGATTAGTATTTGAGCCAGAAGTCTTAATTATACCTTTTTTAGGCAAGGGGCTGAAACATTTAGGATTATCACATTATGATATTCATAATGTGATATTATGAATATTTCATCACTGCTTAATAGTGGAATTGTTCAAGATCACACATAAAGACACTGAAAGAAGGGTAAAATTTGAGAGCCCAGGTTCTCAGTCTTGAATCACTTTCCCACATCAATTGGCATTGGGTGCGTCACATTTTCACATAGATTTGAAGCCATTTTGAGTATTTAAAACTTAGTCACCCACCAAAGAGGTGACCCAGAGAAAAGTTCAAACCTGGTTTTTCTTGTTTTCTTTGCTACTGTCTTTTGTAAAAGGAAACAATATATTTGTCAAGATGTGATGAAATATTTTTTGTAAGTAATGGGAACCTTGGTCTATTGAAATAATTATTTATATTTTGTGTATCCTTTTATTTCAGAACATCAGTAGGTAGTCCCAAAATGGCAGACTTCAGAGGTTCCTCAGAGGGCTTGGTTTTACAAATGAAAAAGACATTTCTGAAACTTTTTTTGGTCATATTTTTGTTTTTTATAGATAGTCTGACTTCAACTCAAGGTTGGCTTGTCCTCCTGCCCTGGGCTGGTCTCCGGTTTCATCACATCCTCACTGCCGTTTGTCACATTGACTTTCCCAAGATGAATCTTCCTTCCGAATGCAGTTTGTCCACAGGAGCCTTGTGATCTGGATGTGTGCACTGGTTCTTTTTAGGTGATCGTCTTTGAAGTTCAGCAAAGCTGCTTGTTCTCCCATGGATTCCTGTCCCAAGCTACCTCTACCAACCCTCTCCAGCAAGACTTTTCTGTTTGGCTTCTTCCCTCCCCATCTGCTTTTTAAAGTTCTGTTCACCAAGTTGATGGTCCATTAAACATACCTGTCTGGAATGACACCCTGACCAGTATTTGACCAATTTCATGTTTCAATCTGGATTTTTTATGGTATGATACCTGTGTTTATTGAAAGAGGTTTACCTGAAAAGCCAACATTTGATTTGATTGCAGCATAGAGAAGAAACACTGGTCCTTCTTTCAAAATTAAGTAACTCTCAAAAGCACCATTGTGTTTAATTTTAATAATAATCCATGCAGCACTTTAAGAAACAACTATAATAGTGTTGTATATTATAAACTGGTGACATTCTACTATTAAATTATGTATAACAGTTTTGGTTTTTATGCTTCTTGAGGTGGTAATGAGAAAAAAATTTTTTAAAGTGTGCCTTGCTGTATTTCTTATACCATTTATTAAAAAGCTGCTTTCATAAAATTATGTTGGTTTGAAAGGAGGAAATAGCAAGGTGGATGTGTTAATAATTTCTGTATATATGTATAACCAAGTACAAACATTGATGTATAATGACGGTATAAAATGCTTTCATGTTTGTGATGTCGAGTGATGTGGAAAAAATATAAGCCTTAAATCCATTAGATTGCATGATAATTAAAATTGGCATAATAAAAAGTCAATTGGGGGAAAAGGAAAATTAGTGATCTCTTCTACCTGTGTCTTTACCAAATTGTCACATCAGGTTCTAAGAAAATATAACATGTAGCCCCTTCCAAAATATCCATTTTGTATAAGAAGCTTAAACTGCAGACTAGACAAGAAACCTTTACAGTTTTCAAAATCTTTCTGGCCTCTAGAGAGATCTTGAAATAAACAGCAAATGATGAAAAGCCAGTTCTCCTAAACCAATTCAAAGTTATACCAGATTTTTTATTTCCACTTATTAATAGTTTAATGTTAGATTTCAGGATTCTTGTATATCTTAATTTATTTTAAATAATTATTTTAAACAGTTTTGATAAAAAGATGGTATGAAAGTACAGAAATTTTACTATTATTTTTATTTAGACCGTAGATTTCAGGTATATTTATTTTGTGTAAAAGAAATCAGCAGAGAAATATTCCATTTGGTCTTCACTGACTCTCGTTAAATACAGTTTTTAACTTATAACTCCTACTAAAGTGCCTGACCAACAGTAGATTTTCAATAAAAATTTGTTGAAAGGTATTGAATTAAATAACACGGATGACAAAAATCTCATCTTGAGAAACCTACGCTAAAGCGTGAACATGACTAGAAAAAGATATAATGCAATATAAAATCACACACAATATATAATCAATTTATATCCAATTTCAAAAAGGGAAAGAAGGTTAGGGATTTGTGTAGTCACAGAAATGACAATCATTCATTCAACAGATAGTTCATTAACATCTTTTACTTGCAAAGCACTATTTTAGATTCAGGGAGTGGAATGAAGAACAAAGACCCTACCCTCAGGAGGTGGACCTACATTAGGGACAAAGTGAACACACAGATGGCATGCAGTTGTTCTTAGGGATGAAGAGAGCAAATAGCGTAGAAAGAAGAATCCAGAGAGAAGGACAAGGAAGAAGAATGAGAGTTAGGGGAGAGCGGAAAGTTTGACAATGAAATATTAGCAGACCTTTATTGCAAAGGTAGTAAGAAAAAAGGTCAATTGGGAGGACTTAATGAAGGTTCTTTTCAAAAGTTAAATTGGAACTTTTGTGTGTGGTATGTTAGGTAGTAAGGGATCCTTGTAGAGTCTTTGTTTTGCACCTGATTTTATTTATAATTCGAACTTTATTCATACTCCACCAAGAACATTTAAACACTGCTTACCTAAACTTTAATAACTATTTGTATTTTTATGCCCATTCTGATCTTTTCCATACATATTTCTAAATGGGTGACTCATTCTAGACTTTTGAATAGTTAGTTATTTGTTCCAAAGGGGTTGTAGCAGACATCTAGTTGGAGTGTTCCAGAGGATTACAGGGGAAAGAGATTAGAAATAATTGTCTAGTTAGGAGGCAGCCATAGAAAATAAGCTAGGTTTGAGACAATAATAGTGTACACAGGAAAAGTGACCTGGCATGTAGAGAAAGAATAAATCCTACAGTCTTTGAAATACCTAAGAGTATTTTGGACTGCTGTTGAGATACGGTATTATTTTATATACTAAGATAACCTAAATTTTTCTTGGATAGTAACTAATGTCAACCCTGTATCTATTTCTAAAACATTCAAAGAATTAATTGACCACGATGTTCTATTTATCTGTTGTATGCTTATAGAAGACCTTGATGTGTTGAAAGTATTTATTAATTATCTGCTTAGTATTAACACCAGACTTTTAGACTGACTTTTTGGCTTAGTGAACAATGCCTTTTCGGGTTGGAAAAGATGGAATAGCTTCAATCTCACTTGTCATGTAGACGCTTCTGCCCCAATTACCCTTAAAAACAGTCACAACTCTGCCTGTGACACTGCTTTGTTATCTGTTGTATCAGGCAAACTATTCCAATGTTGGGAGTGTCTCTGTTAAAATGTTCTTTCTTTGGCTACTAAAGGCTGCAGAGTGCCCTCAACCCCACCTTTACTGATCCTTATTCTGTCTTACAGAGGAGCTCAGAGTATTCTTTCTTCCCATTTTTCATGGCAGTCCTGAAGATAACTGAGACCGGTTACTCATTCTCTCCCAACCACTGTTCCTCCAGCCGCCTTTCATGTGTCATGATTTTCAGATCCATTTCAACTTGACTGAATGTTAACAGACAGAATCCTACAAACCAAGGAACTGTCTTCATCATAATACGTGTAGAAAAGTGGACATTTAAGCACTGTTTTCTCTAAAAATATATTCAAGATATATGTTTATTCTATTATTGTAAATTTCAATAAATAAACAAATAAATAAGTAAATAAGAATTCATGACTTCTTTCAGTGGCCCAGTCCAGTGCTAGAGTGATCTTGAATCTTTTCCTTACATTGAATCCAAACCTAGCCTGTATCCATAGAAAACAGAGTCCATCTTCATTTATTCATATATTCATCTACATGTATTCACTCTGTCATTCAGCATTCATTCAATGGTTACTTATATGAGGACCTGTGTTTGGCATCAGATATACAAAGGCAACTAAAACATGGTTTCTATCTCCAAAGGGTTTACTATTTTTCTCTTGAAAGTGCCTTTCATGTCCTTGAATAGTGTGATTATGACTCTTATGACCATATTTACTTTGTTTCTAATCTAGTTTTCAAAAATCTGGTGAGCAAAATAGTATGCAAAATAATGTGGATCTGACTAGTAGAAGTGGTGAAGGGGTTTTAATTACAGAAAAAATATTTTTCAGATTTTTGGTTACTGAATAAATATGCATATTAGGCAACAAGAGAACAATCTAAATTTAAGACTTTTAATAACCCGAGTTTGATGATTTTGTTGTTTCATCCAGCTTAACTTTTACCCATTCTATAATTCATGGGTACAAACTAGATGAAAATACCAAAACAGAGTGAAATGACCTACTATTTCTTGTCCAACATGCAGACCACAGGGTGGTCACGCCTGTGTAGTGTGTAACACTTCACTTGTAAGAATTCAGCATATATCACCTAAGAACAAAGGCATTTTTCTACGAGTCTTCAATACCATCTTTACACTAAAGAAATGTAACATTGGTACAGTGCTATCATCTGGTAATCCACATTAAAATTTCTCTAAATGTCCAAACGTACTTTTTTATTTATTTTTCTTTTAATACAGGAACTTAAAAAAAAAAGATACAATTGCTTAAAGTTTTCGTGTTGTCTTAATCCTGAACAATTTTCTGTGATTTCATTCTTCCTTTCTGTAGTCTTTCAAAGCAATGAAATTTCTGGAGAGCCCAAACCAGTTTTGCAGAATGATCCATAATACTGGTAGGTTAAGTTGTTTTCTCATTAAACTCGGGATAAACTGTTTTTGTAAAGTGTAGCACATGAGTGACATTTTGTTCAACACTTTAATGAAGAGGGACTGAGTCACTGACATTCTTGATATGTCTTGAAAGTCACAACTTACTGCTGCAGCTCATTAGCAAGGGTGAGCAAACCTTGGCCCGTTGACCAAATCTAGGCATGTTTTTGGTTGACCTGTGAGCCAAGAATGATTTCTAACTGAAAAAAAGTCAAAAGAATATTCATGCCATGTAAAAATTGTATGAAATTCAATTTTGGTGTCCATAAATAAAGTTTTATTGGAATAGAGCCACATGCATTTGCTTACACGTGGCTGCTCTACACTGTAACCACAGTTATATAGTTGAAACAATAACTACTATATATGGCTTCCAAAGCCTACAATATTTACTGTCTCACCCATTACAGAAAGTTTTCTGATTCCTTGTCTGTGGTATTCTCAATTCCAACACAATTTTCTCAGCGGTACATAGATTTAAATTTGCAGACTCAATGTAACAGAGAAATTTTCAATATTTTTCTTTCTAGATTTGATTGCATTCTCAGTTTGTTTCACATTATATTAGAAAGTTGAATTGTATTTTGTTTCATAAACTAAAAGATTATTCCACATTCATAGTTTAAGGACTTTAATTCACTACTTTCACTGATTGATTTAGTGGGTTAGTCAATTATAGACTAATTCAGTCAAAATCATCAGAAAAATTGACTCAAACTAAACTAACCTCAATGCACCAATAAATTGGAATACTTTCATTAAATATTTTCTAAAGCAACCCAAGGAATTAAACCAGGCCATTTCACAGTTGTTTTGTTTTTTTAAAATTTATTTTTCACCCCTAACAAAGGTAAAACCAAGTTGAGAAGATTATATATGGTACATCTTCATCTTCTGACTGCTGATATTAAGTAAAAATGAATGTACCAAGGAAATAAGTATTCACCATAGTCCCTGCTATGTCCATATGTGGATATTTTTTATTAAATTAAAGGCTTTCAATAGAAGCAATCTTTGTTCATTTTTTCCGTGAATTCACCTGTGACAGTACCGCCCCCTCCCACTGCCATGTGCCTGATAAGGGGACACTTAAGGGAGCCTTTTAGCCACTTCTTTAAAACAATCTCATATCTTCCATGTAGCAATGGCCTTTTAATTCAAGACTTGCCACATATTTGCATTTTCAGAATAAAACAATAAAATGAAATGTGCAGATTAGACCCACAATAGTAAGGTTTCTTTGACAAAAGCACTTTGCTCGGTGCTTTGAGACCATTCTGACCCTAGATTAATGACACTCATTAAAGCAAAAATCATACAGAGCTTATTTGCCCTCATATTTTGAAGTAAATCAGGGCCTGCCTAATGGAACCTTGTTCTTTTTCATTGTAGCACGTAAAACATGGAAAGTGTTCACATGTATGATACTGTCTTAGTCCATTAGAGATGTTATGACAAAATACTTTAGACTGAGAAATTTCTAAACAAAAGAAATTTATTGCCTAAAGTTGTGGAAGCTGAGAAGAACAAGATCAAGGCAACAGAAGACTCAGTGTCTGCTGAGGGCCTGTTTTCTGCTTCATGGATGCTGGCTTCTTCTTGCATTTTCTAATGCTTGAAAGGTTAGTGAAAAAGCTCCTTTGGACTTCTTTTATGTAAGCACTAATCTCGTTCATGAGAGCTTCAGCCTGACAATCACCCCGAAAGAACCCCGCTCTTAATATTACTACATTGGGGATTAATTACATTTCAACATGAATTGTGGGGTATACACAGGCATTTGGACATGACAAAGACATTCTTGGCCTTTGCCAAAGCATTAATAAAGAATTTCCCATACAGAGAATACTCTGCTCCCTTTCTCTCAAGAAAGGTATCTCAATGCAGCTGACCAGAGTGGCATTGCTTTAAGGGTAACTTTAAAGCCAATCTAATTCATTCTTAAACCAAAAGTTTATTCCTAAGTTTGATACTTTATCATTAGTTACAAAATATGTGATGTCATATTTAAGAGTCACTGAATCTGAGGCCTACAGTCTCTTGTTTAAAATGAGGTGCCCCAAAACCTGGGAAAGGGGTCCCAAAGAACAAGAGCATCAGCCCTGTGCATCCCTTGGTTGAAAAGCCCCAGATAATCCACAAAGAGCTTCAGATTTCTGGGGAATATGTTTTTCAAAAACAAAGGAATTCAAAAAGCAAATGTAAAATGCAATAGAACTTAACCTCATTACATTGGAAAAATGTCCAGTCCTAATGATTTATCCCAAGTAGCTTTAAAAAATCAGAGTCAAAAGATATGGACCATCAAGATTTTCCAGGTGTACACAAAGCCTTTTGTGTCCCTACCATGTAAGCTGCCATACTCATTAACTTTATTGACTGTATTATTGTTCTCTCTCCCTTCTTCATTCATTTCATGTGGGAAAATTTGACAAGGATCTCCAGATGTAAATTTGGAATTTTTCCCAAACCATGAAGTCATATAACAACGGATTTTATTAATGTGATACAATGAATATATTATTTAACAAAAAGTAGTGCTAAAAATATTTAAAAATTTCTTTTACTTTGCTTAAAATTAATCTTCTATTTAAAAAATCCTCTTTAAACAAATGATACATTACATACAGAAAATATTATTCAGTAAAATTTATTCAAAGACTTAAAATGATTGAAAGCATTAGGAACATAAAAATGCTTAAAATCCTCTTTAAATCCCAATATTCCCTAACCACTAGTTTATAAAAAGTACTCTGAAGTTTATAGAATTTATCTGGTTCTATTAGTTGATCAAGTTACTTACGCTAAGTAAGCAATTCAAAACTAAAAATTTCTCCTGTGTGTTTGCTTACTTGCTAATATGTTTGTTTGTTTTAAGGTATCCTTTTATATGGAAAACCAAGTTGCTGAAATTTATCCTATCATTAAAATGATGTGAAAATCAAATTAGCTTCATATTTGTGTTCTCATACCTGCCAGTCTCAAATGACTAATGATGTTCATGGCAAGGTTTATAAAGTGAAAATTCCTTAACTACTCAGGAAACAATTCTATAATTTACATGTTCAGTATGTAAGATTTACCATGTATGGAGGGAAGTCAGCTATTTTAAAAGCTCATTTGCTATCTAGATAAATAAGGATTTATGTTCAGTGTTCACTTAACATCCATATATACATTGATAAATTTCCTCACTGTATTAAATTATTGAATATATAACTCAAGACAAAATTGAAGAAAGGATTTTCATTTTTAAAAATGTCTTATAAAAATTCTATAGGAAGAATGATAGCTAAATTAGCACTTCAAAAAGGCCAAAGAAAATTATATACTGTATATAATTATGCCTCATTATGACCTCTGCACATTTTACAGAAAAGTTAGGCATTAAAAACACACACACAACAGGAACACCTTAAAGGTCAGAGCCTGATGAAAGAAAAGCGCAATAGTTAATTATGAAGGATGAGATTAATCTTCTAGTGGGAACGTACATTTTTATCATTATATTTTGCTTGAGAAATACCTTAAAATATGTAATTTCTCATACACTTAATTTTGTTTCATATCTGAAAAGGCAGTGGAGAGAATTCTATAAAGTAAAAGTATAAATTAAATTTCTATTTAATGAAATAAAAATATGGGTTTTGCTATGATTTCTAGCAAGCATGGGCCCTTTTCCCCCCAAAAGGTATACTAGCTTTATGAATAAATACCTAGGTCTCGGTTTTTAAAAGCTTTACCCCCAAATTTCTCATTATCTTCTAGAGATATTTCCTAAAATAGCAAAAAGTCTTTGGATTATATTTGTTGGATTTCATCAGTGGCAACACAGCAACTATAAACAGTCAAAATCGCAATAGACAACTGTTTTAAAACTTTTTATTTGAAAATAATTTCAGATTTATAGAATACTATAAAAATAAAAATAGGACACTTTGCAATTCATATTAAGATTTTCTCATTGTTAATAGTTCATCCTATATGATTTACCATTTTCCCTCTCTCTGTTTGGTTTTTTTTAATGTATCTGAGCCATTTGACGGTAAGTTACAAAGAGGGCCTTTATCCCTATTTCATTGTGAATTTCCTATAGAGTAAATATTTATATTCTCTTACATAACCAAAGTATAGTTGTCAACTTCATAAATATCTACAGATACAATGTTTTCATCTAATCTATCTTTCCAGTTTTGTCAGCTTTATTAATAATACCTTTCATAGCATTTTTCCTTCAGTACATGGTTTAGGTATTGAATTTAGGTGTCATATCTCTTTAGCTTCCTTTAATTTGCTTTTATTTATCTTTTTATGACAATTTTAAACAATAGGCCCCCTTTTGAAAAATAGATTACTGGCTGGGGATTTAGTTCAGTGGTTCCGGCGCCTGCCTCGCAAGCACAAGGTCCCAAATTCGATCCCCAGTACCAAAAAAAAAAAATTACTCCTTATTTTTGTTTGATCTCTCTTTATGATTAAATTGAAATTATATGTTCTCTGCAGAAATGTTGCATAGATGTGTTCTGTCTTTCTCAGGGCCTATATCTATAGAAACACGATATCCATATGTCTCCCACTAGATGTTCATTTTGATGATTTTATGGAAAACCACTGTAAAGTCATTCAAATATCCTGCCCCTCTTGAAATTTTTTTCCTATATTTAGCATCTATTGATAATTCTCTAATTCTTACCAAGATGTTTGTAAAATTATTTTTTCTAACTTTAACAGTCTGTCCACATTTACTGGTTGGCCCCTCGTAGTCTCTAGATCTTTCCCTTCACTCCCACTTATTTACCTATTCATCATAGGTATGAACTCATGAATCCCTCTTTCCGTCAATTATTCATGACTCTACTTATATTATTTTGGTTGCTCAACATTGTCCTAGATTTGGCCAATGAGATCCTTTTTAATCTGGCTCTTATATTCCTGACCTCTGTTAAGCAATTTTATGCTTTTTGGTACAATAAAATGTTCCAGTGGTATCTGGTGCCTGTATGTCCCAACTATTAACACCCCCCCCCACCCCGCGGTTCTATGAATCAAACCCAGGCTCTCTCACATGCTAAATAAGTGCTTAGCTGTACTCTCTCCCCCATGTCCCAATGCTTGAAACAGTCATTTCTCTGAGCCTTTGTTCTTCTCAGTGGAGAATGATATTAGGGAAAAGATGTGAGTGCTAGGTCTGCATATTGCCAGTGGGCTATGTTTCCTTTGTTACTCTTCGCCAACAGAGCTAGGAAATGTATCAAAGTATATACACACATGCATATATTACAAAGGCATATTTATACACACATATGAACATGAATACATGTACACACACTTATTTTAGAAGTCAGGAATTCACAGAAGTAATGCAATTTCAATCCGTTCCCAAAGGATTCTTTCTTGACTTGCCCAATTCCATTTTTGTATTTCTGTTCTTTCTCCATGAAAAGCCTGGCTACCAACACACTTACTTATTTGCTGTATAAAATAGAATACATTGAAAATAGTGTCAGGATTGCTTTAGAACAAACAGTTCTACTAAAAAGAGTTCAGGATTCATTTGCAATTTCTCCATAGCCTAGCCTTTGCTTCTCATATACCCCCACCCTGTTCAATACCAAAGGTGTACAGGTAAAGATTGTGTTTCAAAGTTCATAAGGATTGGAGTTTGTTTCTTTTTTCCTTCCTCCCTTCCTTCCCTCTCTCCCTCCCTTTATTCCTTTCTTTGTTTATTTTTTTCTTTTTAATAGTTATTCATTTAAAATAATGAAAACTGTTTATTTCAGTTACTCTCAATTTCAGATATTTTTCTCCCCATTCTTATTGACTTAATTTTATTCTTTGAATATGTACAATAATTACCAAGCCTTCTAAATTGAAACTATACAAAAAAAATTATACTAAAAAATTACTTTTCCCTCCTCATGCCTTTCATGCCATTTCCTTCTACTCCTTGTAAGTACGCAAATCCATAATCTTCTGGCTTATTCTTCCACTTTTCTGTAGTGCTACTAATAATATATACAACATATATTCCCATTTTCCCTTATTCCTCACCCCAAAGGTATCATACTTTATGTATTATTTGCCTTTGATTTTAAAAAAATAATACCCCTAGAAAAACTCCACATTAGTTCACAGAGATCTTTTTTATAACGATATGATACTTTCTGAAATAAATTTTGAGGTCCTTTCAAAAATACAAAGGAGGTTTAAATTACATTTCATTCTTATATTATGCAAAAGAATTAATGACTTGCAAAAAATTTTCAAGTAAGGTGTTGGTATGAATGGTCCTATCTTCTCTGCTCATCATCTAAGAATCTAGCATTTCATGCTTCTCTTTGATTTTCCTTATTCTCTTTTCTCTTAAATACATTCCATGCCACCCTCATCTCTACCAACAACCGACCATTTTTCTAGGACTAGAAATGTGCTTAAAAATCTGCTGTCATCAAAAATTTTCTCTCAGCAGTGTTTTCTCACTGCACAAAAACTCCCAGCTGGAGAAGCCATTCAGGATGAAATCCATGCATTCTTCTGGCCAAGTCACACTAGAATACATGTGGGAATAAGCCTACCCAGAGTAAGGGGTACATTTTCTAACTTTCCAAAGGCACCATGGTGTCTAGTAGCAGTCCTGTTCTCAGTCTTTCTTTAGTCTCATGATCCTGCATTATCAGACTTCTAAGAAGTTTTACACTAGCTGTTTTCCTCCTCCACAGTCTTATCTTGGCCCTCCTCACTCTACTGAAACTGCCAATCCACAATTTCTCAGTAAATTATAATAGTAAATTGTAATAGTAAAGATATAATAGATAATAGATAATACATAAAGATATAATAGTAAATTGTAATAATAAAGAAGCTTCTAGTGCTTAAGACTTTTCTTAAAAGTCATTCTTTTGTTTTCTGAAATCTAAAATTCTCCCTTTTGACTCATACGTCTCTTTCCTCCCTTTTTTACTGTAAATCTTCTTCTAGGTTTCCTTCAAAGCTTTCCTTTCTTTGCAGTCTATCATTGCTATCTGAGTTCTTTTTTTGTTTGTTTGTTTTTGAGTTCTTTCTTTAATCCCATAGTTTCAACTCATTTCTAGTCGTGTAATTCCAATATTTCATCACTAGCTTTGCTTTCTCAGGAATACTAGATACATTTGTCCAAATCTCTTTCCACCTGGTGGCGTTCCTTAAATCTTGATACTCTAAAGTCCAATTTATAATTTTCCATTTTTACACCATTTCCTATCTCAAATAATGGCACTGACATTTTCCCATTTGTTCAAGATTCTCTGTCTCTCACTCTGTCTCTTTCTCTCTCTCTCTCTCTCTGCCCTTCCTCTTTCTCTCCCATCTTCCAAACATGACTAGAAAAATCCTTCAAAATACTCCTCTGAAGCACCTTCTGTTCCCACTTTAATGCCAAGGCTCCCATAATTCATGCATGGTTTGAAGTAAAATTTTCCTGATTTATTATTCATTTTAGGGTCACTGATAGTGCTTACCACTTTTCTTCAAAAACTTTAACCCACCAAGTGCTTTATGAACATCTAAATGAGTGTCCTGCTAGTGCTATAGAAAATTCTGGTGAAACATAAGCTACACCTTCCTCTTAAAGGCAGTTTACCAACTTAGGGAAATACAATTACGCATTTGCATCAACTAGATAATCACCTAGGCCAGTGATTCTCAGACTGTACTTGCAGAAGACTCACCTGAGGAGCTTATGAAAGCAAGGATGCCTAACTTCTACCTTGATTCTGATTCAATAGACCTTGAAGAGAGCCTAGGAGTCTGAACAAATACCCCAGGTTAATCTTCTGGTCATATAACATTGCCCATACTTTCTGACATGTTCTTCAAGGTAGTGCTTTACCTACTACCCCATCTATGTTAAAGAGATAACATTTTTCATATGTATTTATATCCTTTCTATTTCCAAGTGTGATACATAAACTGATGCAACTTACAACAAAGTCACAAGACATATAGACATAGACACATAGGCCAAGAAATAAAAATGGTGAAGACATAATTAAGTAAAAATACTGAAACTAAGCATAGAAATTCACCCTTAGCTCCCCAGAAATCCAGGTAAAGGAAACGTGTTCGATGAGAATAATTTTTGTCTAATAAAAAGGAGTAACTTCCTCTTGCATCTGAATGTTGGGAAAAAAATATTGTATATCCATTTAAGGGCCATTGAATGGCATAATAGGTAGTATAATTTAAGTCTTTAAACAACAACAAAAAGAAATCCACACAGAGATACTTCTTATAACAAGCTTCCAAGAGAACTGAGGGCACAGTATGGTTGTATTTTGGAGAATCTGATGATGAATGATTGGTGGCTCCCTCAGTCTCAGCCAGGCTTTTGACAGGAGATGAATAGTACACAATTCAAAATTGCAATTACTATCCAGTTATACTCACAGATTGCTGATTTGAAAAAGATCTGATGTATAGATGATGAAGACGTTGTTTTCTTGTGAAAATAAAAGGGCTTGTCTGATATATTTATTTTACTGGGGGAACACTTTACCTTCATACAGCAGTGAGTCAAACGAACACTTTGAAATAGATAAAGAACAATTCGCCCTAAACAATTCACAAATTCTTGATGGAAACATCAGACTTCTGTATTACACGGCACAAAAGAGATGGTCTTCTCAAGGATAAGAAGTCTGCTTCGACCACAGGAGACCTTTAACATGACTCTTGTAAAGTGTACAACTTGAAGATCAATTGCATTCCAAGCATTAATGAGGGAAATCCCAAATTATGACCCTTACGAGCTAAATATAGCAATCAGGTGAGCAGATTCATTTGACATTATCCACCTGGACATAAAAGCATACCTGCCAAATCTGGGTTTAGGAGAATTAATATTTCCAGGTCTCTCTGACATAAATTGGCCAGTAGGTTGAACTACTTGTCAAAGACAGTTCTGCAACCGCACCGGAAGGCATGTCATCAACACATGAGAGGTGCATGACTCACTGTGGCTAGGTCATAGAAAGACAACCAATTTGTTCAGTTATAAAATTAAAAGTAGGGCACTTGGGATCCAGCCCTCTTTTATGCCATTTAAAATAGACATTTCATCTGTCAAAAAGAAGGCCTTTCCTATCCATGTTAATTTGTGCCATAAGGCCAGCAGTAATGGTTCTGGAGAATTATAAACCTCAAATCTAAGTTGAGATCATACAGTTAGGCCTTTTTATGTATTCAATGACCAATGATAAGTCAATAAGTTTCATGAAAAGTCTTAAAATGCTCCTCTCTGAGAGACTACATTTTATCTTCAGAAATATATGCTGCATGATGATTTCTTAACTCTCTTCCAATTGTCCAAAATCTATTTTCCTGATCTATCCTCATGCCGCCTCTTATATACTCTCTTGTATTGTAGTGATTTTTGTATGTGTATAATTGCCTGAATTAGCTTTCAGCTTTATGGGCTCCTCTAAAGTTTTAAGCAGTAATTCTAAACATATATGCATTCTCTAAATATTTACTAAATTAAAGAATGAGTGCCTGGTAGATGATTGAATGAATACATTAATATTTCCTCCTCTGGTTATGATCAAATATAAAGTTCCTAACCAAATAATCTGGAGACACAGAAGAAAAAGATGAAAATTTAAAGAACCAGGTGAGTGTGTTCTGTATCCTTTAGTTTGGAATGTTGTTTTGACTTTCTGGTATAGGAAATTTGGAATCACTTCACTTGAGAGTTTCACAGTATACACTGTTGAAAATGGATGGGCACTATCATCACTTGCTATGGAAATATAGACCTTGTCACATTGGCCAAGTCTCTGTGACATTCTGGTTGGATTTTTCTTTCTTTTTTTTTTTTGTTCGGGAGATCAAATTCGGGACCTTGCGCTTCTGAGGCAGGCAGCAGCACCACTGAGCTAAATCCCTGGCCCTTCATGTATTCTTTTACTGAGGGAAAAACCAAAGAACCCTTCATCAGTCTGAGTAATGAAAGCTGTAAGTTCTTTAATTTACTCATTCTTGTCTAGCTTCCATGTGTGTATCAAGGCTTTGTACTGGGCCACCAAAAGGCTTTCATCAATTGACAACACATTTGTATTTAAGTGAAGTATTTAGATGTGAAGTATTTCAGTATCTGACACAACCAAATCAATGATTCCCTAGATTTTTCACATCAAAACTGACATGAAGTAATGATCTCATTCCTTGAAGTAGTAAATGGAGGAGGCTGCTTATTTTGACCTGCTCTATGTCCCACCATTGCAGACTTTCATGGGGGCTGAGAGGGTCCTAACTCAGCTCTGTACTCTAGTGTTCCATAGAACTAAGTTTGGAAGCTCTGGTCTGTGGTTTACAAAATAGAATCTTGGAGTAGAAAATGGTCACCAAGTTGGTTTTCATGCCCATAAATTGCATTTAATCACTCTAAAAAATATCTAGGAGAGTTGCTTTTATCCTATGTTTAAATATTTCTAGAAAGCCAAGCACGGTGTTGCAAGCCTATAATCTCAGCACTCGGGAGGCTGAGGCAGGAGGATCACTGCGAGTTCAAGGCCAGCCTGAACTACATAGTGAGACCCTGTCTCAAAAAAACAATAAATAGGGCCGGAGGTTTAGCTCAGTGGCGCTGGTGCCTGTGTGGCAAGCACAAGGCCCTGAGTTTGATCCCCAGTTCAGCAAAAAATAAAGAAATAACTATTTCTCGAGATGTCATTGTATGGTGTCATGGAGAGGCTACCCTAAGGTTGGAAACTTTCTCGTGTCGTCTTTACTTTACTCTTGCTCCCAATTCTCTTGAATTAGCTCCTTTATCTTTTCATAAACAAAAGTCAATGTTCTTATAAAAATTATCTTTTAAAGCCTTAAGTAAGTCATGTATTTCTTGGTCTCTTTTCATGTAAGTAAGGCAAATACTTTCTGTCCCCTTTCTCAGGGCCAACTTCCTATTCCTTCACTATTTTATTTTTGTTTTGTTTTTAGTTCTCTAAATTCAGTGTGATTTCTCCATGTGTTTTTTTTAATATAGAAATAAAAATTTGACAAATTATGCCCTAAAAATCTGGTATTGCTCTGTATGCACACATGGGCTTCCTCAATGCTCACTATAGTCCACTTTCATTTCTATGCATTTTTCCATTCTAAGTAACATCAACCAAAACTATATATACTTATATTTATATACTATACCAATATTATAAACCAATACTATAAATACTTATATTTATTCTTGACAGATGAGAAAATAAGGTGAACAAGGACTCAAATAAAATTATCCATACTAATATTGATCATAACTATTATCGAGTTAATAGTGCTTACTGAGTGTTATGTCACTTGATTCTCCTAACAACCTAACAGGTAGATATGTTGTTTTCCTGTTTATAGAGGACTCCAGCTCACAGACATTTGCTAACTTGTCCAAGTTCAGTTTATATTAAAGCTATTAACTCTTGCACGATGTACACCATTCTGTACTTATCACAGTAGGTAACTTTTATCTCCAAATTTTATTTTTCCTCAGAAAAATAAGCAAAATTCCTAAAAGAGTCAATGCTTCTAAAAATATGCTTCAATAAATATTTTTATAATACATTATGATCATTTTGCTTGTAGGAAAACCTTTGCAAGAGAAATGGGTACATAGCACTCATTATGTGCTCAAATACTCATCGAGGTGCTTTGTAAATATGAACTTGTATAAGTGAACAAACTAGGCCCTATTTTAAAATGGAGATACCGAAGAACAGAGAAATTAAATAGCTTGCTGAAGGTATAAGAAATAGGACGGAGTTAGCAGTGAGAGCTGAACCTAGGCACCAGAGACTAAGGACATAACCACTATACAATTCTCTATTACATGTTGAGCAATGAAATTATGTATATATATATACTATGTTATATGTATGACTATTTTATATATGACTATATTAATTCCATCAAATTTAAAACCATAAATACGAAGGAAGCTAATACATGCATATAGATTCATGTTCAAAACTTTTTCACTAAAGTGAAAACAAGTCCTCTTATCAAAAGATGGCTTTATTCATTGAAATATAATCCAAAAAACTATAGTCAAACACACATAAACACCACAAGTTTTGAAGTTTCTAGTGTAATAACATAAAATGTCACCAAAACTTTTTCCTTAGTTTAATATACTTGAAGTTACAAGTAGATCCAAAATCTGATGTTTTGACTCTAACTTCAAGCTAGAGAGTTGAGACAGGGCTAAAGTCCTGCAAATTATCTTGACAATATTTCAGCCTTGAGCCTACCTAAGTGTCAAATCTACCTCTGCTTTCATCACTGAAGGGATATTATTCAGCTATGACATACCTGTCATTTTTTAATGGCAACATAAATACCAGTTATTTTATATTCTCAAATATTGCTCACTGTATCTCTCATCAAAAGACTGTTCAATTTAAACAAGGAATTTTATCACATGACACGCACCACTTGGTTAATTTTAATTAATGTAATTTGGGATATATTTGAGAGTTCCTTTACATCTAATTTCCCTGCAAGAGGCCTGGGATATTTTAACCTTTGCTGAAATCAGCACATATTTCAATTTGGGAAAAGGAAGAAAAGAATGTCCTTTCTTACTGCTTACATTTGTTGTGTACAATTACACCTAAAACAGGATACTACCATCCAGATATCTAGTAGAATTTTTAAAAATACATACAGTATGTATTAATACAGACATCACTTAGGCAAGTGGTAAAACCTATGGGCCAGACTGCTAGAAAAAAATAAAAAAGAAGTAAGTTTGATGTGTCCTGGACACACACAATAACCACAAGAAAGAAATGAGCTCTAGGTACTAGATCGTAGGGCCTCATTTGGAATCCCAGCTCTGCACTTGCTGTCTGTCTGTCTTTAGGCAAATTACTTTTCCTTTCAGGGCTTCAGATCCTCCAATTGTATGATGGAATACAAGTGATTCACAAGCTTGACTTGACTACAAGAGGTAATACCCAAGTTGGTCCAGTTCCTGGTCTTTTATAGATACATATATAAGAATAGTGGTCTTCTTTCTTACAAAGATTCATCTTCACAATTTTGATCTAAGAAACTAACAAAGAAAAAAAGGGAAGTGCTTGCAGCATCATCAAAATGGCGAAAAGAAGGCTCTGGCTCTCCTCCAAGGCTCAAAAGGTAGGTACTTTCTTGTGATGTGTCTTGTACTGGGTGACCAACACACAGTGATCCAGTATACCACATGTAATAATGTGGGGCCAAACAAATAGTTTGCTCTGTCACCTTCATTTATCATGAGATATTTTATTTGAAACAAAACAAAAAAATCACAACAGCCTCTTGAGGACCAGAGAAGAATTAAGGCCTAATTGGCTGCCTATGGGAGCACAACGGAGAAAGGCTGCCCTCCAGAGTGATTGTGTATTAGGGAAAAGTGAAGACAGCTGAGGTTAAGTTGTTTGCCAGAGAATGTACTCATGGGTACTGGAAAGCAGAGGAATCCTGTGTTACTTTGATGACTTGTGCCCATGTTTGGGAAAACAAAAGCGAGGTGAGCCAAAGGCTCAGGGCTCCTCTGCCTGCTAGAGGGATGAGCCCCTGACTGACTGCGTGACTTTGTCATTCATCCTCGTTCACCCCAGGGTCGGGGAGAAGAACAAAACAGCAGGTCTAGGTCCTGGAGCAAGCCCGGTTGGGTGGGTCAGCTACAGGTGGTGCCCCAGTGCCAGTGCGGCTGGGTGGTGCCTATTGTTGGCACCCCAAACAGGGACCGGAGACCAGGGTCACCTACTACAGCAATTACCAACTAGGCTTCCATGATAGAGCAAACTTACCCAAGAGAGAATTATCTTGCCTAGTATTAGAGCTGTACAAAGTACCATAAACAGCATGTAGAGTTTCTGTGCACCTTCCCAGATGTAGCAAACTGTGATAAATTATATCTCTACAAAGAAACCACTTTTATTCAAAGCAAGTTTGGAAACTATTTCAGGCATCTAACTCTTCTTTAATCATATACTTTGATGGAAGAATGTTCTTATGCACATCAGCTCAGCTCAATTCCTTCCAGAAGGACTGACATCTTAAACTGCACTAAACAATGAATCACCTTGTCAAATAAAGTGCAACATGGAAAACCTGTTACCAAACTCATCTGATATAATGACATTTACAACAACATGTTTGAGGAGATAAACCGACAATAATAATTATATTTCCTTTAGACTTTGATTGTACTTTGAAAGTTCGATGCAATCATACTTTCTTCCTTCAAGAAAATTTTACACCCCAACATTTAATTTCTTAAACTTCAAACCTTCTATGAACATGCAAATCACAGTTGGCATTAAAAGAAGCACTCTCAGCTCCCTTTCAGAGCCTGGAATAATGATGATGATGATGACGATGCAAACAATAGCTGAGCACAGGAGGCTTTTCCTATAATTCAAGGTTGATGGAAGCATTTCAGTTGAGAAGTGACAAATAGAGCATTTTCTTTGCCTTGTAACAACAGGATTTTGGTGGTTAATTCTCTTGAGGAGAAAAAAGGAATCAAGGTCAAGCAAAATGCCAGGTTATTGCCACAGGCTACAGCTTTTGCACTTAGTAGGCACTTAATTATTAAATGAATGACCATTTCTGGAAATTTTCAGTAAAATATTCTGAGCATTCAAAAGACTGTATTACCCCTCTCAAAGTGGGTTTTAATTACACTCACAGAGCAAGCTGGGATTATGTGATGTGATGTTGTAAGGTCAAGGTTCTGGGCCTTGCGAAAGTTCCTGGTCCCTGTACCCTATAATTCTGCCTAAGAACAGGTCCCCCTCAGGCTCCTGGGAAATGACCTCCACTCTGGATGACCAAGCTCTATTTGTCTCCTGCATTCCTAAATTCTCACTGCTACGGGAGTTGTTTTCAAAGGCCTGCGGGTTCACTAGTATGCTTCTAGTTTTCTATTTGTTAGTAGTCCAAGCTGAAAGTTTACTATAGAAAAACATTTGACTAAAGTGAGATTGGAGATGCTATCTCTAGGTATCAATTATCAATGCCCTATCTGTCTCAGAATCCTGCCATTGAATTGGCCACAGGCTGTAGCCTCTTTCCAGAATATTTGTGATTATAAAAATCTATGACTCAAAGGTTCAGAGACTAAGAGAACATTAAAAATGAAGTCAACTGTAAGAATGGAAATTTTACTTCTAGATATAACTGAGGATCCAACTTTTTCAGGTACTCTAAAGAGCTTAAAAGTATATATTTTGTACTTTCTGGGAAGTTGCAACCTTACATAAAGTGGGGGATATTCTACTCCATATACATTTCTTTTTCTACTATTCCTCAGATCTTATATGGCCTCCTACAATACAGATAATAAGATATTCTGATCCAGATCTAAACTATAAACATGTTTATTAAGTTACTTATTTGGTACTTTGCCCACAGCTGCATCAACTATTAGAATACAAATTCCTAGTGGTCTGCATCTTGGTCTTCTAATGCTAACGTCATGTTTCCCAAAATAGCAACACTCAAAAAATTTATCTATGAAGCAGATATCATATAATCTCTCTTTCTTTCTCTCTCTTTCTGTCTCTCTCTGTCTCTCTCTCTCTCTCTCTCTCTCTCTCTATATATATATATATATATATATATTCTTTTTACTTTTTAATACCAAAAGGTAATATGACATAGGGTTCAAAGGGCAGGGAGATTTCTAGAGTGGTTTGAGTGTTATTCCATATAAATCATCATATTTATTAAATGAGGAAAAAATCAAATGTTCAATATATGGGCTATAAAAGATCGTTTTGTAATACAGCTCTGAAGAGAAAATGGTCCTATTGATAAATAAGCAAATTGAAGTGCTAGGAAAATTTAGATCCTAATAGAGGCACCAGCAGTGACAGTTCTGATCACTCATCACATGGGACGAACTTCACACAAACTGTCTCTAATACAGGTACGATCTCTAATCCTCACCTTGCAAGATGTGTATTAAAAAACCCACTCCATAGATGACAAGCCACTCTCCTGATGTCAAACAGTGGTGATAAGGCTGAGCCCATATTTAAAATCAAGTGCATCTCTTCCAAAGCCAACTATTTTCTCACCCTGCTCTGTCCTAATGGTCACCTGAAGTTCATAGAACAAATGAGAATGGGGTCATGGGAATGGGTAGAGAAAGAATATCATGCTTAGGGCATTTAAAAATCACTCCAGTTGTGACAGTTAACTGATTCTGTCAACTTGAGTCAGAAACACCCGACTAATTGGATCAGCATAGTTCTGGGTGTGGCCAAAGGGATCAACTGAAGGCAGAAGACCCACCCTGGGTGTGAGTGGCACCAACCAAGAGGCTTGTAGCCTGAATGGACTAAAAGGAATACAAAGAAGGAATGCTTCCTTCTGTTTCTTCAGAGGAGCTGCAGTCTTCGCCCTCACCTTGAACATCATCTCTAGGCTTCCAGCATAGACCCTGCAGCCTCCTGACTTGGAATTGCACAGGATGCTACAGTGAGCTCCAGGCCTTTGATGTTGACCTGGATCCTTTAGATCTACAGCAGGCAGACAGCCCTCTTGCTCGTGTCCACACCTGTCCTTGCAGGCAGCCATTGTAAGCTACCTTGTAAATCCTTATATATTTATATATCTTACATTAAATCTATTTCTCTAGTGAGCACTGACTGAAGATTTGATTATAACAAGGCCAGTCGAAGAAGACACTATGATTTTGTTGATTCTTAAAAAATGAAACTTTTCTACATGAGTGCATATAACTCTAGCAAATTTTTGACCCAAAATGTAGAATAACATTTGTCCATTCTTTTAAAACAATAAGATATGATTGGTGGCTACATGCTGAAATGGTTTTCTTCCCTAGACTTTATACATCATTATTTGTAAAATCATTGAGAAAAGAAAAATGATAGACTCCATATTGTGCAAGATATTGCTGTATTCAGATGGCTTTGTCCCTTTCTTAAGAAATCAAGAAAGAAAACTTGGCTAATTGGAGGGCCTTTGAAGCCCACATAATGAATTTCAGTTACAAGGACACATCAAAGTTCACATTCTAATAAATGGCTCCAGGATCAAGGAAATCAAGAAGTTGTCTTGCTATGGGTGGTGTCCACAGGAAAGAAGAGCATGTAGCCTGCCAACTGTATACACATACAGCCTGGGCTGATGTCTGTATTAATTTAACTTATGGCTGGAATTGCTGTTCAAATTTTTCTTTTAAATGAATCACTGCTTTACAAAATGAAAAAATCCATAAAATGTAACAAGGACTCTATGACAATTAGTGCTGTATGTGCTTTATTTTTTATTTTATTTTTTTTTTTGGTACCAGGAATCAAACTTGGGTCCTTGTGCTTGCTCAGCAGGCAGCAAAAGCACTGAGCTAAATCCCCAGCTCTGTGTGTGCTTTTGAAATCCTCTTTTGGAAAATGAATTTTTCATGTTCAGATACTGTTCCAACAGTTAATTTGAAAATTTGCCATATTTTTCTGAATTAGTGTGCATCATTATTCCCCAGAGGAAAAGGTGAGAAACTGCAAATGGGTTACCTTTCTAGCAACCTGGTTGAAACCACAAGTTAAATGATAGCAATGCTGGGCCAGGGATTTGGCTCAGTGTTGCCACCGCCTGTCTTGCAAGCACAAGGTCCGGAGTTCGATCCCCAGTGCTAAAAATAAAAAAAAAAAAAAACGATAGTAATGCTGATCATACTTCTATGTCTCTTAGGCCCACTGAGGTTCAACACAGTGACTCTCAGCAGCCTCTGCCCTCAGAGCTCAGGCACTCAGTGAGCATCATTTGTCAGCACTGTGGTCAGATTTGGGGAAATCATTTCCATAATACTTGTACAGTACTTCTCAAATTTCATGCCTACTAATTTAATCTATTAGAGTCCAAACTTAGGCAATCACTAATTTAACCAGCACTTTTGGGGAAACCTACTATGAATTAGGCTGAAAGCTAAAAACTGAAGATACATGAGTTTCTCCAGCCAGAACTCTGGAAGTCAATTCTGGTTAATGACATTTCCTCATCTTCCATGTTTAATCCTTCAGCTAGTCCTGTTGTTTCTATATGTAACAAAACAAAAACATCTATTATTTTCCATTTCTTTTGCAAAAGTTCAAGCTTCCACCATTTTTGCCTATGTCACAGTAGTATTTGCCCATCCACTTGGGCATCCCAAAATGTGCCAGATATGTTTCTGGGTTTGAGGGTCATGTTATTGAATAAGACACACAGGATCCTTATTCCCATGGACCAGCATCTTAAAGAAAGAATAGAGAAAACTTTAAAATGAAAGAAAAACCAGTTAGTGATTAGCATAGTGATGATAATAAAGCAGAGTTCTCTTGCTGGAAGCAATGGCAGTAAGTAGAGATGTGTTAAATTTTAGTGTGGAGCTTCACATTCAGACAAAGTCTTCTATTTATCTTTGACTTCAGCCTTTGTAAAGCAAAATAACTGAATGTCTACCACAAGGTCATTTTTTACATCCTTAAACTTGACAATAATTAAGAACTGGGTGATCAGGTAAATTATCAGCATTACAGGGTATATCCTTATGACTTATTTTTAATATCTGAACATTCATTTTAAACTCTACATGAGCATTCTAGATATGATTTTGGATAAAATGTATTTTGTGCCTTAAATTCTACAAAGAATCAGAATAAAAATTATATTTATTAGCATGTAGGTGTAGCTTGGTGGTAGAGGGTGTGCTTAGCAAGTGTGAGACCCTTGGTTCAATGCCTGGCACCAACACAAATCCAAATACAGTTGTCAAAACTTTCAACCATTTAAATAAGGAAAGAGATTAACAAAACAACAACAGCAACAAAAAACCATTTAAGATGTGTATTTAAGTTTCATTTGCCAAATCCTATTAAGGTTGTAATTCAAGAAAACATCTTCTTTTGGATTTTTTTGAGTCTTGTTAAGATTAACTAAAAACAGAATGCCAACTTTCACGCTTCCAAATTTTTAAAAAAATCTTTAAAAAGCATGTTCAGTATCACAGATGTTATTGTTCAATAATATGAACCATTAGCCCATGACAAACCATCTTTAGTGCAATTATAACACAGACTCTAAAGAACATAAAGATAAGAAGAGACAGAGAAAAATCAGAAAAACAAAAACCACATTGATCTCCTGCAGTTGGCAAAACAGTATTCCAAGACTGGCTGACACTGTGGAGAAATTGCTATATTACTGTACCTGCACTGTGGTTTCAAACTTCCAAAATCCACTACTGAAACCTTTTATGATATAGAAATAAGTAAGTGGATTTACTCAAATCCACTTAGACTTATTTTTTAATGGAGAAATTCACTTTATAATGAACCAAATATGAACACTTTTCAATTCAGCATTGTTCCAAAAAAAATAGCAGGAGTACATCTAGAAGCAAAAAAAAAAAAAAAACTTTCACTGAGAAAGTGACTTAAGTTGAGATCTGTCCTAAGAAAACGAGCCATTCAGTAAGGGGTGTTGCAGGTAGAAAGAAAAGGTAGTACACAAGCCCAAGAAGAGCAACAAGCCTATTGTATCTGAAGGAAAGAAAGAAGTGGCTGGAGATTAGGCGGCAAAAGGGCAAGGAGCCCAGCTATGCACCAAGGAGTAGACAGGCACAGAGGCTGGACTTTTCCCTGACTCATTCCCTCCTCAGGGTCCCACACAGTGCTTTTTTATTGCTTTGTAAATTGCATGTTACCACCCCTCGGCTGGGCCTCCTTCTGTGGGTTTGCACAGCACTCAGAATACTGTGCAAACTCTTTGCCAGACTCCATGATGGTGGAGTCTCGGTCCCCACAGACTGCTCAGGCCGAGCTCATGGCGCCCCTTGTCCCTCACTCATTTCCAGACCTTTCTTTATGCTCATCCACATACCAAGCTCTTCGTTAAATCTGGCTTCCAGCTCACACTGTTCCTGTTACTGAGATGCCCTTCCCTTCTGCTCTTTGTGTGATGTCTAACTCCTCCTTTCTCAAGTGTCAGTCTCACATTTTAGAGTCTTTCTTTGAAAACAACTCCAAACTGGTTTCTTTCCCCATCATGCTCTTTAGCATTTTCTCCTATAATTTCTTTTCTTATTCGTTAACTGTCTTTCTCACTGGACTGAAAACCACTTAAGAGCTGATGTTCTTTCTGATCATTTTTGTTTCAGAGCCCAGTGTGATTCCTGGCCATGATAGGCATTCAGTAAATATCCATTGAATAGATAAGTGAAAATGACAAATAAAAACAACCATGACCCTTTTAGTTACAACCCAATAGGGAAAACTATATACTGCACATTAGCATGCTCAGGAGTTTTTTGCTCACATATGTATAAGATGTTACTCTTTCTGTATATTTTTCAAAACAAGTAAGAAACTAGATACTCAGACAGAAAAAACACCTTGCCTGAAGTCATATTAGCAAATGGTGGAAACAGGTACTGGATGTGGAAGGCTTTGAATTCCATACTGATTTAGTTGACATCTGGGCAGCACTGTAAATGTTTTGAGCAAAGTAAAATAATTCTTAAAATATTAATAGGAATATTCATTTCCTGCATTACATAGACCATTTTAACTCTGTGGAGCTCAAATGGAGCTGATTTTTACTTTTCCTTCCATGTTTGCCCCAGTGCTCCATTTCTGTTTTTATTTCTTAAACTAAAGAGAATTGGGTTAACTTTTCAAAGTAAATGCTCCTCTGACACGTAAATAATCACAAAGACAATTAAAATGATAAAACTTTACAATAAATGTGAAATGAAGTCAAATCTAATTTCTTCTGAATGTTTATAATTATTTTTGGACATAAAATTGTACACTGTGGAAAAAATCACGAACTCTATTCAAAATAGTACAATCACAGTAAGCCTTACCTATGCGTATCTTTAACATAATACATTATTTATACCAAAATATTAATATAATTTTATGTGTCTAATTAAATTCAATCCTGTTTTAAAAGGCAGCAAAATGGATTTCTCTATGTGACAAGAAGTGCATTGCTAGTTGTTAAGACATGATTTTCTATCTTCTCAATTATAAATAAAAAGCCAGTGTATCCTTGAACAAGATAACAATTTGTAAATAAGACTGTGTAGTTAAATAAGCATTTGTCTAAGATTTGAAAAAGAAAATAATCAGGGAGCATTAAGCCCAAGCAAAATAATTTTCAATTCATAAGGGCTGATTTCAAAATTTTAAAGAGAAGTAAAATACTCATATAGTTATATGACCCATTTTTTCCTGAGAAACTCATTTTGATAATTTCCATGTGTTATTTAATATTCTTCAAATATTTTATAATAAATGTGTGATAGGCTCGGGGATTTAGCTCAGTGGTTCTGCCGCCTGCCTCGCAAGCGGAAGGACCTGAGTTCGATTCCCAGTACAAATAAATAAATAAATGTGTGATATTTCAACATGAGGTTATACCATTATTTAACAAAACTTTCTTTTGCATAGTAAAACATTTTTCAATGTTTTTGTTTTTCAGTTTTTCTAGAATGAAAATATTTTTTAAGAATCAGCTTTTTTAAAAGTGTAATTTGTTTACAATGTAATATACCCATTTTAAGAGAAGTTTGAAAGTTTATATTTATGAGAAGTTTGAAAGTTTATATCTATTTAAGTACTATTACAATTAGACACAGAATATTTCAGTCAAAGGTAGTGTCTCTCTGTGTCCCCTGATTCTTTGCCCAGGCAATCTTTGATTGGTCTCTAAATAAACCATGCCTATTCAAGAATTTCATGTAAATGGAATTGCAGAGTAGGCAGAATTTGGGATCTGGGTTTTTTCGTTCAGCATGTTTTAATATTCATACACATGGTTATGTGTGACACTATAGTAGTTCACTGCTTTTTATTACTAAGTAGTGGATTTACCATGATTTATTTATGCTTTCTCCCATTAGGATACTTGTGTTGCTTTAGGTTTGGGCTATTTTGAATAAAGCTTCTGTGAACATGTGTGTTTTTTGTGGGGTTTCTTTTTTTGTTTAGTGCCAGGGATCGAACTCAAGACCTTGTGCTTGTGAACATTTTTTTATGGGTTTTCAAAAGAGATTTTTTTCATTTCTCTAGGGCAAATTACCTAGGAGCCAGATGCCTGGATTACACTGTAGGTAAATGCTTATCATTATGAGAAGCTACCAAACTATTTTTCCAAAGTAATAACTCACAAACATTACCACCAAGTGTTCCACTTGCTACAAACCCTTTCCAACACTTGGTATGGGTAACTTTTTAACATTAGGTTTACTGATAGAATCGTGGAGGTATCTCGCTATGGTTTTAATTTGCATTTCCCCAGTGATGCACAATATTAAGTTGTTTTGTGTGCTGGTTTGCCATCTGTATATTTTCTTCGATGATGTGTCTCTTTTGATCTTTGGCCTATTCTTAATTTTTTTTTTTCTCTGTGCGGGATCAAGATCTCATGCATGCTAGACAAGCCTCCTACCACTGAGAACATCTCCAGGCCTTTCCTAGTCTTAAATGGGCTGTTAATCTTATCGAATTTCAGGACTTCTTTATATATTCTAGATGCAAATCTTTTTGCCAGATGTATGTAATGCAAAAAATTTTTTCCCACTTGGTGGTTAGTCCTTTTATTTCTTGATTTGTGTGGGAGTGTGTGTGTATGTGTGTGTGTGGTCCTGGGGGCTGAACCTAGAGACTTTACACTGAGCTACATCCCCAGCCCTTTTTTATATTTCATTTTGAAACAAGGTCTCACTAAGTCACTAAGGTGTCCAAAGTAGGCTTAAACTTGTGATTCTCCTGCCTCAGCCTCTGCAGTGCTGGGATTCAACTTTGACCAACATCTCCCCAGTCCCTTCCCTCTGTGTGGGTCCATCCTCTGCTTCTGTGATTTTGAATTTTTCAGATGCCATGTATCAGTGAGACTATCCAGTATTTATCTTTCTTTGCCTGGCTGGATCATATGTTAGGTCTATTTTAACTTTTTGAGGTGCCTCCATACTATTTTCCATAGTGGTTGTACTAATTCACATCCTCAAAAACAGTGCAAAAGTTCTTTTCTTCACATCTTTTAAATTTATCTTTCTTTTTAGTAGTAGCATTTCTTATAGCTATAAGATATTATCCCAATGTCTAATTTGCATTTTCCTGATGATTCATGATGTTGAACATTTTTGTCATATACATGCTGACCATTTGTATGTCTTCTTTTGAAAAATGTCTTTTCAGATCCTTTGCCTACTCTTAAATCAGGTTGTTTTCTTGCTATTGAGTTGAGTTTCTTATATGTTTTGATTATTAACCAAAGGAAATATTTTCATCGTAATATAAGAAGCTACCAAACTTTATTTCCAAAATGATAAGCCACTGAACATTACCAATTGTTCCACTTGCTCCAAACCCTTTCCAATACTTAGTGTGGTTAAACTTTATAACATTAGGTATGCTTCACTATGTTTAATGTTTTGTTTTGTTTTGTTTTGCTGTGAAGTTTTTTTTCTTTGTTGCAATCCCATTTGTCTATTTTTGCTTCTGTTGCCTGTGCTTTTGGGATCATATCCAAGAAGTAATTGCCCAAATCAATGTCAAGAATTATTCTCCCTATGTTCTTCTAATTTTTACAGTTTGAGGTCTTATGCTTAAGTTTTTTGTATATGATGTGAAATAGTCCATTTTCATTCTTCTTCATGTGACTATCCTGTTTTCCCAGCTTTATTTATTAAAGAGACTTTCTTTCCCTATTTGTTATTAGAAATCTTGTTGAAGATCAGTAGACCATGAATGTGTGGATTTATTTCTGGGCTATCTATTCAGTTCCATTGTCTATTTGTCTGTCTTTATGCCAGTACCATACTTTTCATTGGCTTGTTTTGTTCATTTGTTTGTGTTACTGAGGATTGCCTCTGGGGCTTCACACATGTTAAGTAAGTGCTCTACCAGTCAGCTATATTCCCCAGTCCACCATATTGTTTTGATTACTACAGCTTTGAAGTATTTTTTTGAAATCAGATAATGTAATGCCTCCAGGTTTTTTCTTTTAGTCTCAGGATTGCTTTGACTACTTAGAGTATTTTGTGGTTCCCTTTGAATGTTAAAATTGTTTTCCCATTTCTGTAAAAAAAAAAATAATTGGAATTTATATAGAGATTTCTGTTAATCCGTAGATTGCTTTATTAAGTGTGAACATTTTAACAGTTTAATTCTTCTAATCCATGAACATAAGACATCTTTCCATTTGTGTTTTCTTCAATTTCTCTTTCGTAAATTTATATAATTAGAGCAATATAAGAAATTTATGATTAGAAAACAAATTTTTCTCTATTTTCTTTTTTAACAATGTCATCCAATGTTTATTTTTATTATTATTATTATTTTCTTCCATTTATATTTTTCTATTAGTACATACTTGCAGTACATAATGATTACATTTCTTGTGGACAGTTGGCACATGTACGAAAAACATCTTAGTTCTTTTTTTCATCTCCTTCCTCTTCTCTCCCTACCCCCCTCCATCTCTTCATCCTCCCTTTTGCAAAAGATGTATCCACTATCATGACCAAAAATTTACCCTCAATTGCTTTGTATTTGTTCTCATTATATTTTCTTTAAAATTTTTATCTTTCACTCATTTTCAGTTTCTACCTCACCTAGTTTCAGTCTTGCCTCACCTAGAATCTGTTCTGGATGTAATAATTTAATATATGATAAAACTGGTGCCACAAAATGATAGAGAAATGAAATCAATAAATTATTTTGAGACCACTTATTAGCTATTTTAAAATTTAGGACTTTATTTCATATCAGAATTCAAAATAAATTCTAGATCAATTAAAAATCTAAATCTAATAGTGAGATAAAAGCAAAATAAATAGGAGCATGTCACCCTATCACTTTTTTTTTTTTTTTTTTGGTACCAAAGATTGAACTCAGATCCTTGTGCCTGAGCAGCAGCCGGCAAAACCACTGAGCTAAATCCCCGGCCCCACCCTACAATCACTTTTGAAACATTCTATCCATTAGAAGCAAGTCACAGATCCCACTCATCCTCAGGACTATAAAAGAATGTGGCTCACTGAGGGCCACCTTGGGAACGCCTGTCACAACAATCGATAATGTGCAACAATACAGATGATTCTTAAAATCATACAGGGGAGGTCAGATAAAAAAGCATATACAGTAAAACCTTGGACTGCAAGAAACTTTTTCTGTGATTGTTCCACGAGATGACCAAACATTTCTAATAAATTTTTCCTTGATAAATGAGCAATCTGAGTAGTAGTATGTGATGCTGAATGTCACATGGTCAGAACTGAGTCAGTGGTTCTTCTCTGTCTCTCTCTCTCTCTCTCACTGTGGGATTGTGGATAATTGTCTCTCAACAGCAAAAGGTTATAGAGGAGATCTCACTGGCAGAAAAGGAGGAGAAAAAGGCAGATGAATCTCTCACTTCAAATGAGATTAAAAAGATGTGTAAAATATGGGAAACAGTGCAAAATTTTGTGGAAAACCATCACCTGAATACAGCTGTAGCAATGTGAGCAATAAATCTGCATAATGATAAAACAATGTCACATTTTTAATCTTTGGCAGGTTGAAATCCAGTTTGTCCAACACCATTTATTAAATAGGCTATTTTTCCTTCAATGAGGGTGGTTGGCTCCTTTGTCAAAGATGAGGTGGCTGAGCATGTCTGGAGTTGTTTCTGCATCTTCTAATCTATTCCACTGATCCTCAGGTCTGTTACTTTGCCAGTACCATGCTGTTTTTATCACAGTAGCTTTGTAGTATAGTCTCATATTGGGGATTGTGATACCCCCAGCCATGTCTCTATTGCTTAGAATTGCTTTAGCTATTCTAGGTCTCTTGTGGTTCCAAATGAATTTTTGGATTGTTTTCTCTAGTTCTGTGAAGTATATTGTTGGAATTTCAATGGGCATTTCGTTGAATCTATATAGTAGTTTTGGAAGTATGGCCATTTTCACTATATTGGTTCTTCCTACCCAGGAGCAAGGGATGTCTTTCCATTTTCTTGTATCCTCTTCGATCTCTTTTTTCAGAGTGCTGTTGTTTTCAGTGTAGAGGTCTTTTGCTTCCTTTGTTAGATTGATTCCTAGATATTTCATTTTTTTGGATGCTATTGTGAAAGGAATTGTTTCCCTAATTTCTCTCTCAGTGAGTCTGTTATTTGTGTCAGTATGGAGATACTTCAAAGAACTAGGACTAGAGGTCCCATTTGACTCAGCTATTCCCCTGCTGGGTATCTTCCCAAAAGAATTAAAAGAATCATACCACAGTGATATATGTGCACCCATGTTCATAGCAGCACAGTTTGTAGTAACTAAAGCTTGGAAGCAGCCCAAGTGCCCATCAACTGGAAACTGGATAAAGAAGATGTGGTTTTTTTATGCAATGGAGTACTACTCAGCCATAAAGAATGAAAAACTAGAGTCATTTATAGCTAAATGGATGCATATTGAGGCCATACTCTTAAATGAAATAAATAGGACACACATGTGTAAATATCAAATGGTTTCTCTAGTGTGAGAAACTGATAGTGTAAACAAGGGTTAAAATGATTTAAATGAATAATTGATAATTTGAAATAGGAAAAAAGGTCCAAAGACGAAGGGGTGAAGGGAGGGGAAGGGGAAAGGAAATGAGGGAAAGGAAAAACTATGAGAAAAGAAAAAAGAAAATGGAAATGAAATCTATGTAAATAGGGAAGGACGCACAGGTAATGGGGAAAAATAAGAACCAAGATATATCATGTACAGGTACAAGCACCCAATGATAAATGTAAACAAACTGTAAACCTAAAATGTACCAATAAAAGAACTTGAAAAAAAAAACAATGTCACATTTCTGGGAAAAAAATCCTCAAAGGAGGGAAAAGCAAGTGTCATTGAATAGGTTCCTTGTTAAAATTTCATAAAAAGAAAAATATTCCATTCAGCCAATAGATAGGAGCGATTCCATTAGTGGCAGTGAAAGTCACCCTGCACAATAACTCTTCTCCCTCTCTTCTCCCTCACACCAGCCATGAAGGTTTTCAAAGGTAAGTGCAGATTAATTTGTTTATTTCTCTTTATACTTTGTATTTTCTTTATTGTTTTGTATTATAATCATATGTATATGTATATGTATTGTAATCATTTTATATGAATATTTGGGTTGTGAAACACCAATTTTTTTTTTTAGAATCTAAAGCTTTTTTTTTTTTTTTTCACAATTAGGTTTTGGCCTTTAGTCTGAAAAAGTGTTGATTGAAAGTGTACAACGGAGAGCAGGGACAAGAGGCTGGGGGCCATGGAGCCGCCAATAAAAAAGAATGTCCTTAAATAAAGTGTTCACAGAGTAAAAACCAGAACCGCCAGTCTTTCCCTCCAACACAACAGAGCACAGGCACAGAACCAGTGGTGAGCCCGAAGGAGCGAGGAGGTGGCTGGGGAGGATGGCAGAGCTCCCAGGCTGCTGTGTGGAGGAAGGGCCCTCTCTGAAATGGGCCACAGAAAGCCACCCAGCTCCCCCTGCACACCTCATACCTACTGCTAAGGCTAAAGGAAAGAGGCAAAACTCAGTCTTAGGTACGGGGCTCATAAACAGTCTAGGCGGGCAGGGGTCTGGATGACTGCTAGTCCCGCTTGGCTTTCTTGTCACTGTTACCATTCTCTTCAGCGCCCTCAGCAGAGAGCACCTCCTCAAATTTCCACTTGCCGCTCTCTGACTGGAGTTCTGTTTCGAGGCTTGACGCAGATGATGATGCAGGTCATGTTGTCACACCCCGTGCCATCCCCCGAAGTGTCTGGTGCCAGGCACTGATCCAGCAGCTCTTCCACAATGGATGACAATAACTGAAGTTCCCCATTTTCATCATGCTGGCTGATCTTTGATTGAATAAAGTCTTCATGGTCATCAGTGAGAGTCAGCACCTTGATGTCAGGAAGGGCTGAAATCATTTGTTCCTTGGGTGGCAGGTTCTTGTTTCTCTTGTAGAAGTGGTCTCCAATAGCTCTGGAGAGGTTGAGGCCCCCATTGACTCGTCCATCCATAGTGACCTTGCTGCCAGCATTCTTGGCGCGTGCTAGCTCCACTTCATCCTCAGGTTTGTGGTCATAGAACATGTCTAAAGCTTTGCCAGCCTCAGACACCATGCAGCGAGAATCTCCTGCATTGGCTACAATCAACTGCTTTCCTCGTATGAGAGCCACCACCGCTGTTGTGCCACTGTCAGAACCAGGCTCCTCTTTGCCCTCCATTCCTGGCACCATCATCTCTTCTTCATCATCCTCTTCAGCCTCCTCAGTGTCATCCTCATCTTCCTCGTTCTCTGCCTCCTCACTGCTATAGCCACCCTCTTCCTCACTGCATTCCTCACTGTCTTCCTCTTCCTCCTCCGCCTCATCTGACTCATCTTCACTGTCCTCAAAGAACTTGTACTTAGCAACTCGAAGCAGCTTGTCAGAGGCTGAAGAGCAGGAAGGCCCGGGCTCACTGCTTTGGCCTGCCTCAGTCCCACGTTCCAAGATGGAGGAAAGGCCTGTGTGAACCTTGGCCATGGGGCCATTTTCCTGTGAGGGAGTTTCCCTAGATGGGTCCTCAGGTCCTGCCTCCCCATTGAGGCCCTGGGACCCTGGTTCCTCACCTGTGCCAGCTCCAGATTTGCTGCGAGGAGGGCCCTTGTGACAGTTCTTCCTGTAGCGTGTCAGCAGCTCTTCAATAATCATGGTAGCCTCTTCGTGCAGCAAGGCAGCCTCCTCATTGTCCACATCATCTTCATCAGCTACTTTTCCTTTTTCATCCTCATCCTCAGTGGGTCTCCCTGCAACCTGGGCCAGCTCCTTAATGACTTCCTCAGTAGTCAGTTTGGCATCTATAGCCAAAAAGGCATCTTCTAAAGCCTTCTGTAGCTTGCCTTCCTTGTAGGAAATCATCTGCGTTTCCATTATTCTTTTGAGGAAATTTGCTTTGATATATAAGTGCTTTGGATTACAGGCATGTTTCCAGAATGAATTATACTCACAAACCAAGGTTTTATGTACTTTGAGTCTATTTACATAAATTATAGGAAATATAAATGAATCTATAGTCCTGTGTCCTCACCTACCCACCCACTATAGTACAAGTGGGAAATTCAGAGGAGTTGACACATTGAGGGGAAAATCTTTCACCATGGGTGATGGAACCCCTGGATCAAAGTCTCTCCAGTCTACTTGCTTCACTCTATCTGTCCCACCTCTGCCTCCTCCACGGACTGCACTTCTCAATAAATGAAGCACACATTGGCTCTTTGCCTCAGGCCCTGCTTTCTGGGGGACCCAGGCTAAGACATTACTATCCACGAAGACATTCTTACACTTCTCTGTTAATGATGTTAATGAGCTAGATTATGACATCCTCCCTAGTCACTCCTCCCTGGCCATTTAGAGATGTGGTGGGGCCTAAGCAGAAGAAGCATAAGGGAAAGGATCAGGTAACATTCCTAGTCTGGTAAAATCTTCAGTTGGTATAACTGTTACAGGAAATAATATTGGAGAAGAAATATGAAATATTATATCTCCCAATCTATTAACTGTATGATACACCCAGTTCTTGTTCTCTAGAAATTGAAAAATGAGTCCTAGGAACAACAGAGGTTAAGAGTAGGAAGATATCTATTGATAGGAAAGCTCCTGAGGGGCAGGAGGGGTCCCAAGTGGGTACCCAGGGAACCCCACTTTACAGAGGAGTTTTATAGGGTGAAACCCACGTGAGTACAACGTGGCCACAGCCATGAACATCCAATAAGGTTACAAGTACAGTCACTTCGGTAATGGTGGTCCAATTGGGAAGCAAGTCACATAACAAATGTGGATGGAAAGAACAAAGATTTTCCTAGGAAGCGGTGGGTCCAGGGGTCTCTTGTCACCCACTGGGGTGGTTAATGTCTGTCTAGACTTCGTTAGGCCAAGAGTTTGTTCTTTGGAGAACTATGTAGGTCTGGTCATCTTGTCTTTATCTTGAGGCCTGGCTTTTAGCCAATGTGTCTCTGGTTGCAACTGTGGTGTTTCACCTTTGTCCTGACTCTCTGGAGGACCTAGCCCTATCTGACTGCCTATAGTATTTCTACCTAGCTCGTCTGTCTATAACATAACATTCATGGTGTGGCCAACACTGGGTGGATATTGTATTTCTTCTTTCCTTTCCTTTTTATCTCCCTTTCATTAAAAAAAGCCATGCTAAATTTGAGATGTCTTTCTCCAAGAATTGAAGTGTGTGTGTGTGTGTGTGTGTGTGTGTGAAAAAGCCTCAGCTTACTTTATTTTGGACTCATCTCATGCTGATGCCTCAGAGACATGGAAAATATTTGAGGGTAAAGATGCCCAGGCATCAGTGTATATGAGAATATAAAGGCCAGACTGCAGAAGCTGCAAACCCAGTAGATACAACGTCACACCAAGCTTGTAGCCAAACCTTCCTGTGTCCTGGTGTCAGTCAGATAACAATTCAGTAGTACCATCCTACACAGGGAGGATGCTTCCTGCATGCTGTGACTGCAGCCACTCAGAATCACTGTTCCTGAAAGCTATCTCCAAGGAGATTTGCTAAAGTTCCTGAAATTCTTTAGAGTTGCTTTTAAAACATATATCTGCCAGCAGATCTTGTTAAAATGCAAAATACTCTCTTATGGAGCTCAAACTTTAATCCAGGCCCACCTGTTGAGCACATTAGAATAGATTTGTTTACAAGTTCATGGGAGAATTTAACTTCAAAGACTTATACATAGGAAGGGATATTTTTCCAGTGCTGGGTATCAAACCCTAGGGCCTCCCACATGCTAGGCAAGTGTTCTGCCACTAAGCTACATCTCTAGCCCAGGAAAGGAAAATTTTGTAGGATAAAAATTCCCAAAAGGGTTTGAAACATGGGATGCCCTAAGTAGATTAGAATTAGCTGAGTTTATTTAACAAATCCCCAGATCTAAATAGCTTCAGAGCAAAGTTCATTTCTTGTTGAAGTAGCAGTCCACATTCCCCTACATATCTTTAAAGGGCCCAGGCTGACAGGCAGTGCCATGTTCAACATATGGCCTCAGAGGTTACATCCCAACCAGGAAGAAAGGGAGAAGAGAGCTGGGGAGTAAGTTTGAGAGGCTTTATGGATCAGGTTCTGAGTCCCTCCACTCTCTACATTCTGTCAGAACGCAATCACAAGGCCCCACCTAACTTCTGGGAAGCTGGCCAGTATTCTAGCAGTGCAGCCTGAAAGTTAAAGAAAATAGACTTTGGTGAATAACTCACAGTCCATGAGGAGTCAGGCCCTGAATGGGATTTAGCTTCCAAGTTTAAGTATTTTGAGGTCTTGTTGAAATCAGATGGAAAGTATGGAAATGAAATTCAGTGCTAGCTACCTAGTGTTCTGTAACAAATCACTGTGAAATTTAATGTCTGAAAACAGCAGTGAAATATGTTTGTTGTTTCTATGAAGCAGAAATTCAGAATCCAGTTGGTGTTTGAGTCGTTGCAGCTCAGGGTTTCCAGTGAGGTTCATTTGGACATTGGTTGAGACCTGTGTCATCTGATGGCTTCCCTGAGAATGTAAAACCCACTCCAAGGTGGTGCATTCTCATGGCTTTCAAGTTGGTGCAGGATGCAGGTTAGAGGCTTCAGTTTCTCTTCACATGAGCTCAAATGTCTTCATGACACCATCCAAACTTATTCCAGAATGATCTAGGAGAGCAAGTTGGAAATTTCATTGCCCTTTGTGACCTAACCTCAGAAGTCTCACTGTTACTTCTGTCATACTCTATTGGTCACAGACAAGCTATGGGAAGAGATACACAAGCGATGAACAGGAGGCTAGGAACACAGGGTGTGCACAATTGAAGGTTTTTTGGGTTAGCACCACACTGACGAACTGTGAGAATTAGCTTCACTCGCTAAAAAGCAGACTAAATCAATCTGATTGAAAACCTATATATCCACCTTTCTTGAGCATGAATCACCCAAAATAAATCACCTAACAAATTTTGAAGAAAGTGCTAGAAAAAGTTTCCTTTTCTCTATTTTAAATTATTCTTCTCCCTCCCCAGTAAGCTGACTCCAAGCTCTGCTCCCTGTCCTCCCTGCCCAAACACACACCTCTTAGATTTTATCTGGGAGCATATTTGTAAATATTAGTGTTCTTTTCCTCACAATGACTACTTATCATTAAGAATTTAAAATATAAATAAAATGGGGACTTCATCTTTGCTTCCTCCCTGAAGTTTTTTTTAGGAATAATCTGAAGTTTTTAAGCGGAAAATTAACCCTCAAGCAACCAACTTCACCCTGGCAATGATCAGAGCTAGATTTACTAACAGTTACTTTTTTTTGCTGAGACAAAATACCCAACACTCAAAGTTAAAGGAGGAAAGGTTTATTTAGCTCACAGTTTGTAGAAGTTTTAGTCTATAATTGGCTGGCTCCAAGGCAGGGTGGCACAGCACACAGGCAATGCAGAGGAAGAAGAGTTTATGGCAGGCAGAAGGTAGCAAAGCAACAAAGGATGAACAAATCTCTTGTATTCTCATATCTTATGTAGGCTATTTAGGGCAGGTAACACTCGCATCCTTAATCCTAGTGCCCTTGATCTTAGCATTGTACCATAAATCAATTTCACTGTCACACACTCTAGATGCAGCCACCTCTGAAAAAGCCCCACCTATGACCACATGAGGCTCTGGGGAGACATCTAAATATAAGCCAGAACGTGCTTCCCCTGGCACTTTTAACATTTAATGGCATAAGATAGACATTTCTATTTTAAAAGTTATAAACAGGGAGATAGCA
Organism: Heterocephalus glaber; assembly: GCF_000247695.1. The sequence continues at coordinate 3,957,372 of NW_004624838.1, read as the reverse complement.
AAGAATGGGAACAAAAGAAGACCAAAATCTAGCAGGGTGAACATTAATTCTTAGTGTTCTATGTTTAACATCCAAGGCAACTTGTGGCAAGATGTGAACTCTAAAGGGCTCAGGTGGCTCTGCTCCTGTGGAAGTTCTGGAGGTTGTAGCTCTCACAACTTTTCTCTTGGGGTGGTTCTGCTGTCTCCTTGTGGCTTTTTTCAGATGATCTATGCTCTTGGTTTCTCTAAACTTTTGAGATCTCTGCCACACCTTTTGGGTTTATACTTAGAGCTTCCCACACTGCCCTCTCAGGGGTACATTGCTGCCTCCCAGGCCTATTTTTTTTTTTAATCTGGGTGGAAGTCTTTCTGATCTCACAACCCTTGTATTCTATATGCCTCTAAAACCAACACCACGTGGATAATGCCAAGGTCTGCCACCAGCTGAAGCAGTGGCCACAGTTCTTTTTCTCTTGGCTGCAGGAGTCAAGCACCTATGAACCAAATCATCAGAAACAACTTTTCTAGGCCACCGCCACCTTGGAACATGGTGTGCTGGGGCTATCTTTTTAGAGTAAAGTCTTTTACTTTTGTAATTTTGAGGCTGCAAAGCATAGAGTCTTGTTGGTTTTTATGACGTATTCAGACCATCTTTTTTATTGTCTTCTATAAAATATTTGGCTTTTTCTTGCTAGTCTTGTAGAGACCAATTTATCTTCTGTTTTATCTTTGTAGGCTGCAACTTTACTGGAGCTTTCTCTTTAGCCAAACTAACAACATTTTGAATAATTCTGCTGGGCTCTTTGCTCATGATTCTCAACATAAATCTGGCTAACAACCCCCAATGGCAGTCATGTCATAACCTCAACATTAGATTGCCTTGAAATTTCTTCTGCAAGATTAGTCTGCTGCCCTTAACCTTAGTCTTCCCAAAGAAGCTGGACATGAGCAAAATATAGACAAAACTTTCTGCCAAGGTATAACATACATTGTTTGGAGTTTAACAGCCAATGCAGTCTTTTTTTCTCAGCCTTTCTCAAACCTCTTGAGCCTGGTCTTTACTGGCAGAATTTCTACCTTCTGGTCTTCTGAGCTCTGACCAGAATCTCCTATCAAGTATGGCCTGAGGCGTTCCAGGGCTGCTCTTTCATCTGGCATCTCTGAATATTTTCAAACCCTTCTCACAAGACAGTTTTAAAGGCTTCTGCACCACATGGTCAGGTAGTGTCACAGCAATGACCCCACTTCTGGTAACAAACTCAGCCTTAGTTACTTTTCTTGTTGCTGAGACAAAATATCTGACACACCAAAGTTAAAGGAGGAAAGGTTTATTTAGCTCACAGTTTGTAGAGGTTTTAGTCTATAATCAGCTGTCTCTAAGGAAGGGTGGCATGGCAAACAGGCACTGCAGAGGAGAGAGTTCATGGCAGATAGAAGGTAGCAAAATAGCAAGGGATGAACAAAGCTCTTTTAATCTCTTATATCTTATCTAGGCTATTTAGGTTATATAGTACTCACATCCTTAGTCCTAGTGCCCTTGATCTTAGCATTTTACTATGAATCATTTTTAGCACCACATACTTTAGATCTAGCCACCTGTGAACAAGCCCCACCTATGACCACATGAGGCTTTGGGGAGACATCTAAAGACAAACTATATAACAAAGGCCTTCTGCAAATGCCCTGTTCTGTTCCTCCCTGTATGTGGATGTGAACATGCATGTCTTTGGGTGGTATTTCTTAAAATCATTTGGACACCTGTAGGGGAAAATTAGTATCATTACCATAATGTCATTTTCACAGTGGAAAATATTATCTGGGTTATTTATGCTGCTTGATTAGAAAAAAAGGAGATTTCTGAAACTTTATTGAAATTGAAATTGATGTTCATGCAACATGACAATGAAAATGTGCAGGTGGAAAAGACTGTTTATCTCAGTAGGCTGTGCAGCCTTAACTTCATAAAATGGGATCTGACCTTAAGAGAAACTCAGATCATCATCTTTCTTTATTTGCTAAGAAGATAAATATAGATTAAATTTACATTGTTGCTTCTTCAAAGAAAACACTAAATTCTATGTTCTTTATGATTGCCTCACCCTCCACCCCTTCATGTTAACACATGAAGCCCTAACCCCCATGGTGATAGCATTAGCAGATGGAACCATTGGGATGTAGTTAGGTTATGAGGGCAAAGAGGTTATGAATAGGATTAATGACTGATAATGGGGTAGAAAGACCTGAGGGACTCCTTCTTTCCCTTTGTGTGTGAGGAGACAGTGAGAAGGTCTGACTCAGAACCAGGAATAGCCCTCACCAGATGCTGAGTCTGCAGGTGCCTTGGACTCCCCAGCCTCCAGAACCATGAGAAATACATTTCTATTGCTTATAAGCTATCTACTTTATAGTATTTTGTTACAGCAGCCCAAATGGATCAAGACACTGAGTAGAAATACCTAAGGTTCTCCTTTTGAATTTAGGATTATTTATTAAGAGTAAGGTCTTTATAGTCATTTCTCCATTGTTTTGGAAAAATGTTCTCTGAAAGCACCAAGTTCTTTTTTTGTGTGCTTATCTCTAGCACAATGTACTTTTTTGTCTCTTTCTAAGTGAAGAGTCCTTGAACATGTATTTCTTGAAAATTCCACAGCATTGCTTATATATTATTAATATATGTAAATGTGATTTACATGCAATCTAAAATATATTTAGCAGGTGGTAAAAAAATTATAAGATATTAGGTTCTTCCTTAAACTTAAGATTAAGACTTGTATTCAAAGGATTAACTATAGATATATTTAATTGTTACTAAGCATAATTTTAGCAGTTTCTCTAGAAATGCTTTTGAAAAATGCCAGGGAAGACAATATTAAATGTGGATCTGATAATCTCAATTGAAAGGTTTTTTTATTCATCCTCAATATTTAGTGTTTTTAAAAAATTTTCTCTGGAAAAATTCCACATCCCAGAGTAACTGCAGAATGTCTAATTCCTCTTGGATCTTAACTATCAGGACAAGAGGATGGGAATAGTCTCCTTGATGTCCTCAGGATAAAGTCCCAAAATGAAGAATACCAGAATTTTTCAGAAATTTTTTCTCTTGCCTCAGTGGACTGGAAAAATCTACCTAAATCAGACTTACACAGAATAAACCCCCATACTCCTCTGAACCTGACAGGCTGCCTCAGAACTTTCTAATCTTTCCCTTTGCATGTGACCACACAGGCCGCCATTGGTTTCCAGGACAAACTGCTGTTCATCCTGTCAAACCAGATGGCCCTGCCCTATGCAGTCTGCAAGAAGCCTTAAACTTGTGTGACACTTGGCATGTACCTCCACTACAGCAGCCATCCTTCAGGAGATTAATTGCAAGTTGGTCTCTACCAGATTGGAAGATCTCTGCAGCGAGGAATTACCATTGGTGAACCTTGAGTTCTCAATCTAGACTCAGGACAGGACACACAGCACATGGTCCATTATTACCTAATGAAGAAATAAATAGACAAATTCTCTAAGTATACTTTATATTCTTTATTGGGCTACCACTTTTCAAGATAAATGATTTTATTTTGAAATTTTATAAAGCTTCTCCATATATTTCATTGGGAAATTGTCCTCTGCAATTTCAGGATATCCTGATCTTTCTCACCAAAGTTTAAATTATATTCCCTTATCTTTATAATATAGTGATTCATCAACCTAAAATATTTAGGCATGCAATAGACATCATAGTTCAGGTACCTGGAGCACAAACATGTCATGTGGTATTGTTACCAGGTTTGAGGTGCTGTATTCTCACCCTAGAGATGTTTTCTAGGTTCCTTCTGTCCTGAACAAAGAATTGGTCCAGAGGTCTGTCCCCGCCCCTTGTAACTACTTCAAAAACACAGGTCAAACTGGGCATAGTGGCCCATGCCTGTACTTCCAGGTACATGGGAGGCTGAGGCAGGAGGATCACAAGTTCAAGGCCACCCTGGACTACATAGTGAAACCCTGTCTCAAAATAAAAAATAAAAAGGTCTGGGGAATATAGGTCAGTGGTAGAGTGGTCCTGGGTTCAAGCTACCTACAACCGGCACACACAGGCACACAGACACACACACACACACACACACACACACACACACACAGACAGGCATCCACGCATGAGAAGCAATACTATTTGACTTCAGAGACTGTCATCCAGATACATGCAGTTCCTGCCTTGGTCCCTGTAACACTTGCACTTAGAGCTCTCAGTAGCCATTTATCTACTCTACCCCCACTGAGGCTGCATGCTGTGAGGAGAAGTAAACCACATGGAGTGGTAAGCAGGCAGCCCAGAGCCAACCTTTGAATCATCTCAAATCAGGTATCAGACACATGAACAAGGAGAACTCCAAACATTCTAGCCTTTCTAAACAAAGCCATAGACATTGAGAAGCAGGAACAAAACTCTCCTCCTTGTACCTATTTCAAAGCTCTGACTTGAATCTGTGAACAAAATAGAACGGTTGTTTTCACCACTAAATCTGTCAGAGTTTGTTATGTAGTAATAAATAATCAGAACACCATCTTCTCCATACAGCTATGACCTCTTAGTTGGACTACTCCAATAGGATTCTTTCTGTCTTTTGCATTCTTCTCTTGATCTTTTTTCCTTCCATTCATTCCCCACACAGAATAAAATTGGTTTCTAGTGTAATGTAACAGTTTGCAGTTTATCATAACTGCCAATACATAACAATGAAAGATAAAACATTAAAAGATGAAAATTATAAATATAGCAAAAACACATTAAGTGATATAACTATTTTCATGGACCAAAACCCACAACCAAAACGCCACAAAATAAAGTTGCACAAAGGCCTATAAACACATAGAAAGATGCCAAAAGACAGGTAAGATAAGTAAAAAAGAAACAGCAAGATGACAACTTTAAGACCAATAACATCAAAAGCCATGTTAAATGTAAACAGTTTAAACAGCCAATTAAAGGCAACAATTTTCAGCTTACATTATAAAGCAAGATTAAAGTAGTTGGCATCTATAAGAAACTCATTTTAAATCTTGAAAAAAAAATCAAAAGGAAAAAATGGAAAAAACAATGAGAAGACTAAACAAAAGAAATATGGAGTATTACTGATACTGAAGAAATAGATTTCAGAGCAGGGAATGTTGTCAGTAACTAATATATGGTGACATATAATAATGATAAAAACATGAGTAATTAATGAGAAAATTTCAAACACATAAAACAGACAGGGCATGGTGGCACATGCCTGTAATCCCGGCACTCAGGAGGCTGAGGCAGGAGGATTGCTGTGAGTTTGAGGCCAGCCTGGGCTGCACAGTGAGTTCAAGGCTAGACTGAACTTATACTGAGACCCTGTCTCAGACCTCCTAACTGAATTTTTTATTCATGTCCTTGGTCAAATTGAGGAAATTCATTTTTATTCTTAGATTGTTAAATGTTTTTATCATGAAGGGGAATTGGATTTTTGTCAAATGCTCACTTTGAATCTATGGAGATGATCATATTGTTTCCATCTTTGGTTCTATTAATAGGGTGTGTTATAATGACCTACTCACATATATTAAGCCAATCTTGCATTTCTGGGATAAATCCAACTTGGTCATGGTATAGAATCCTTTTGCTATGCTGCTGTATTTGCTAGTATTTGGAGGATTTTTGCATTTTTATTTATAAGAGATATTGGTCTGTAGTTTTCTTGTGATGTTTTTGTCTAGTTTTGTTATCAGGGTAATATTGATCTCAGAATAAAATGAGAAATGCTCTCTCCTATTTTGGGGAAGAGTTTGTGAAGCATTGGTATTAATTCTTCTTTACATGTTTGGTAGAATTTACTGTGAAGCTATCTTTATGAGTTTTTTAAATATTTGTTACATACTTGTTTTTTCAGATTCTTTTATTTCTTCTTGAATTGGTTTTTGTAGTTTTTCTAACAAATTTTTCATGTCATGTAGGTTACATACTTTTTTGACATACAGCTGTTCATAGTATGTTAGGGTTGAGATCTAACATGTCCTCTAAATGCCTCATGTTTGGAGGTGGGGCCTCCATGGAAGGGGCAGGTCCCTGGTGGCAGGACTTGGAAGGTCTTATTCTTGTCCCCAACTCCTCTTTTCTCATCTGCTTCCTGGCTGCTATGGGATGAGCAGCTGTCCACCACCAGGCCTTTTCATCATGCTGCTTCTGCCTTGGAGCCAACCATGACGAAATTCTCTGAAAACAGTGAGCGAAAATAAGCCTCTCCTCCTCCTTCGAGTTGTAGGTGGTGAGTGCTTTGACCCAATGATGAGAAAGTGACTAATACATGATTACTTAAAACTCTCATAGTTCTTTTTATTTTTCTAAGTTAGTGATGTCTCCTTTATCGTTCCTATATCTAGTAGTTTGAGTCTTCTCTCTCATATCTGTCTGTCTGTATGTATGTACAGTACTGGGGATTGAACCCAGGTCTTTTCACTGTGCTACATCCTCACCCCATTTTTTATTTTGAGACAGGATCTTGGTGAGTTGCCCAGCCTGGGCTCAAACTTGTAATCCTACTGCTTTAGCTTGCCTCTGAGAGTGCCGGGACCACAAGTGTGTGCTCCCATGCCCAGCTCTTTTTATTCTTGCCAAACCAAATATTAATCAAAATAGCAAACCATACAATGATTCACCTACATGCCATTGAACTTCAGTTTAAAACACTAAGATTGTTACATTAATTTTTGTAGCATTTATACTAAAAACCTTAAACTCTTCAGGATACTGGCTACCATTGGGGAAAAAAGGAATGAAGATTCAAATGTATATGTGGACACATGGTTCTTTTAAAAGATGCTTGCAGCCGGGGATTTAGCTCAGTGGTTTCGCCACCTGCTGTGCAAGCACAAGGGCCCAAGTTCGATCCCTAGTACAATAAATAAATAAATAAATAAATAAATAAATAAATAAAAGATGCTTTCAATGGTGGATAAAATTATCTTATTCTAAGTCTTTTTAAGTATAGTAAAATATTATATAATTAACCTAAATATTGGATCATGTTACTCTCTTGCTTAAAACTCTTCAATGACTTCCCACTGCACTTAATAAAAATCAGATTTCCTACCATCGTCCCATATGATCTGATTCTTACTTCTAAAACATTACCTTCTGCTGCTCTCCTCTTTGCTCTTTAAGGAACAGTCAGGCTCCTGGCCATCTTTTTCACCTGGAGTTCCCTCCATCTCCCCCTTTCCTGGACACTTGGCATAGTTGGTGCATTCATCTTTGGTCTTACATGTATTTTTTTTGCTAGTATATGTCTGTGATATATAATTATATGTATTATATATGTAATATAGACAATTGGGGAATTGGTACATATCCATATCATATATTAATCATTTTTATTTCCACTTCCCCTCCCCACCCTCCTGTCTCCTCCCTTTCCCAAATGCACAATCCATCTCCACAAATTCTGCTACTCAGTCAAATGTCTTCTTAGGGCAGCCATCTCTGACCATTGTGTTTCAGTAATCTCACTGCAAATTTATCACTTTTGCAAATTTCCTTCCTAATATTTCTCTTTATAGAAGAATTTCCCCCAACCTGTCTTCCTCTTTGCTATAACCTCTATCTAGGGTCTCCCCCCCACATTCCTCTACTCCTAATCTCTGGCATGATGGACTGTCAAGTGCTTGGTGCTTACTGTTTATGGTGCAATGTAATGTAAAAGTTCCAAATCTGCAACCGTAATTTTAGTATGTAAAACATGTCACATATCTTCATTTTCTTCAAATCAAGTTAACCTCAAGTCCACAACCTACATGGATAATTGGAGTCTGTGCTGGAAGCCAGGAGATGATGTCCAAGGTGAAGGCAAAGATGGAGCTCCTCCAAAGAAACAGAAGCAAGCCTTCTTTCTTCATTTCCCCTTTATACCATTCAGGCAACAAGTTGCCCTGTCTTCACTAAATCCCTTCAACCACACTTCAGCCTAACTCAATTTAGTTGGGCATTTCTTACTCAAGTTGACACAGTCAGTTAACTATCACACCAAGTCTTGACCAGTCCTTGAATTCTTGGGCTGTGGACTCCCAAATCATCACTGTGACCCAGTTGCTCCCTCCTGTGAGTCCTCAATCTCCTCTAACCCCAAATGACATTGACCTTTGCAGACATTGTTCTCTTCCCTTCGTCAGTAGGAGAAAATATTTTCTTCAATGATAAACATTTACAAGTGACAAAAAGATTATTTATTTCAAACAACTTGAACATAATCCTTCACTGAGGCAAAATAGGGGCTACCTGCTTAAAGTAGGAAAGGATTATAAAGTGTCAGAGGAAGAAGCATAAATTAATGTGTCAAAAAACTATTCTGTAGGGAAGAATAAATGACCAAAAATGATGGGAATATCTGAGTCATGAAAGCTAATGATTTGCTTATTACCACAGCCATTTATTCTCTGGGCTGCCCTGACATTTGCATACCTATTTGTCACAAGAACTTTCAAACACTTGTGGAGAACACTTCTTATAGTATAAAAACCAAAAACCTTGGCAAGACACTGGAAATGCTACACAATTTAATCCCAAGCTTTTCATCCAACCACAATTCCCCTAACTCCAAGGCAATAATTTTGAATTTCGGCTACATACAACAACTGTCCAGGTAACTTAAAAACAATCCAGAGTGTTGTCTCATTCCATAGTGATTATATCTAAATCTCTGGGGTGGTTCTCAGATCCCTGCATATTTTGAAGCTCCCAAGTGCAACCAGAGTTGGCAAAGAATGCTTCAAAATCTCCAGCTACCCTAGATTTTTCTCCACTTTCTTCAAAGTAGAATGATTCTTCCCAGTCTTGAAGCTGGGCTGCCAAACACTTTTTTCTAGCCTTTTTCCTCACCTACTTCATTCTAATCCTTCTCTTCAAGAAAGTCTTCCCTGAACCACCAAACTAGACCATTCTCCCTGTTTTATGCTTTCACTCTTCCCAATACATTTTCTAGAACAATTGTCATGGCTTGTAATTATTCATCTTATATGACTTTTTCTTAATGTCTCTCCCTTATTATAGCTAGATATTAGAGCATAATAGAGAAACAATAAAACTTGTAGAATGAACACATAAATGAGCAAGTAAATCGATGCATGTAGTAAACTGTGAATATTATACTTGGAGTATGTGATAAACACAAAAAATTATATTTTCTTTTTTTATATTTTCTTTTTTTGATAACATTTGGAAAACTTTGAAAATGCTTTCAAATATTTTGTGATTTTTATCATTAAGTTTATTGGTACATTTTAGATATACAAAATGATGACATTCATCATTAGGAATCTGTACCTGTACATAATATATCTTGGTTCTTATTTTTTTCCTCATTCCCCTGTCCTTCCTTCAACCCTCCACCCCTCTCCATTTACAAAGATTTTGTTTCTGTTTTTTCTTTTCTCACATTTTTTCTTTTCCTCTTTCCTTCCCCCTACATTTTGTGATTTTAAATCTCTACACCAACCATGTTAGTGAATAATTTCAGAATTTATGAGAAATATTTGATAGTTTAATTATTTTGGTTTAATTTTTTAATTTAAATGAATAAAAAAAACTTAGTCTTGTGAAAAGAGAAAAATAAAATCTTGAGATGTCACTGAACAAGGAAACAAATAACTTTCAAACCCTTACAAACTACAATATTTGTACCTAGGTGCAAAAGTCATCCCTTCAAGCACCAAAAAACACGTCAAAACACAATTAGAGTATCCTGTCAAGGAATTTCCTAGGAGATAGAAACAGAGATTCTGGATTCCATAACATGGTGTTTTGATCATTTATTTACTAAAAAAAAAAAAAAAAAATCTCAGTTCAGATGCACTGTGGTTTTCAGCGAGATCCTGGTTAATCCAAACTATTTCTTTTACAGTTTTATAGACATGTCAAAAATCCTTTATTAAACAAAATCTATAGAATGTTACTTTGATGTCTTCTTTCTTTAAAATGTGTTAGCATTGAAGTACTAAAGGTTATCATTCAGATTTTAAGTATGGAAAATATTTAGTTCTACTGCTGTACAAGTTGCAGTTAAAGAAATAAATTGCAGTTTAAGAAGCTGTCTGGATGATAAAACTATAATTTATAAATTGAGTCATTGTTTAGTTCTAAGGATTTTTTAAATAATTAGTCATATAATTGCCTTTTCATGTGAGTTCCCTAATTGTAAGGCCTGTGGTAGTTACACTAGAATATGTAAGATACTAATTTTTTTTCTTTTAAAGATCATGGCTGGGTGTGTCTGCTCTGTTCTTTGTAGATACCAGTTCATATCACTATTACACATTTAAGAGTAAGTGATATTGACAGGGCACCTAAATGGCTGTTTCTAATGTCCTGCCCAGAACTATGCTGATGAATGGCACTTGAGGTCACATGGTGGTGACTCCACCCAGCTCAGAAGAGAGGTGGTCAGGCACTCATCAAGCTTCCTAACACTTGCCTCCCTCTCAGATGCTTGCTGACAGTATTTCATAAATTGTTCTGGAGTCTTTTTTTTTTAATTGAGCATAAACTTGGTCTATTTGCATTGATAGAGGTCATTTTAAGCCACCTTTATAAGACAAACATTGTGTATCTATCATATGCCAGACACTGTGGAGTACTGGAAAAAAGAAGCTAAGTGTATTCAATGTTTTCAGCAATGAAAAATAATAATTTGTATGTATTTGATTTTGGAGAGTTCCTCTTTACTACATAGCACTTTTTTAGTACAAGGAAGATAACATTTGTTGGCATCCAGATATTTACTATCAGCTATTTTATATGCCTTAGCAGATCCAATTCTATGCCTCAAAGCCACTCTCTGGGATGAGAATTATATCACCTTCATTTTACAGATGAAGAAACAGACACAGAAGGGTTAAATCACTTGCCTGTGGGTGAGTGGCAGAACTTGACCACAGTACCTAGGGAAAGTCCTTGGAAGGGAAGCATTCAGAAAAAATGGCAGAAAATGAATCTTTGTTGCCCTTGCTGAAAGATTGCTCCATTAAAGGGTCAAAGCAAAATATTACTAAAAACTTTAGAAAGGAGGAGATTTGAAACACCAGCACACAGGGAGAAATAGATGCTTTTGTAAATAGGAGAGGAGTAAGCTTGAAAATGAGAGCACCGTTCGCACCCTTCACCCATCATTAGTAAGTTGCTCACTGCTCTTCCCTTCAAAGCCTGTGAGTTTTAATGCAGGCAGTTCTTTTGTATTGCAAGCATGACACCCATTTTTTGCTATTCGTACAGAGTTGCTTAACAATGAAAGGATGCAAATATTTGTCCCTGGGTGCTAGGCACACTGTATTTCAATCTGAGATCTGTGAATAGTAGCTTATGAGCCACCTCTAATGGTACCGAGCATCCTTCCTCAATCTATATTCACATCAGTCCCATTTTCAAATGAGTCAAATGGGAAGCTGAAGTTAGCCAGTCAGAGCTTAACACCTCTGATTTATGGTCAGAAGTATCTTAATAGGATCATTCATTTTCCTTCACTCGTTCAGAACATCTGATGTTACAAGTTTCTAGAAATGTTCGTGTATCCTCTGGTTCTGCAAAAATATAATCTTTATCTCCAAAAGTGACCTTCAAATGAGCAGGAAATGAAAGCCAGCCGTTCTTCCTCAGTCACCTTGCCTTGCTTTATTGATGTGTCATAATGGAAATCTTGAGAGCCAGAAGTCTCAGAATTATTATGGTATTTTAATCTTTTTAGGTTAAGTATAAATGTGAAGGTATAGGGCAAAAAGCATTAGTTTAGGCCTGGCCTTATGAAGTATCTCTTTCTTGCCCTTTTTCTCCTTGTTCAGTTGCTTTAGAGAATGTGTATCCTCTGCAAATCCTCAATTTCTAGGCTTCTGTGAACTTGGTCTCTACTTCATATACCTTTTTAAGTGACTTGATTTATAAAATTGGTGTAGCAACTCTAAGATCCTTTTCCAGCCCACTTTCCTCTCCTTCCTCTGCTTTTCTCATACAAGCACCTTGGGACTAGGTCTTTTGTTTCTGCCACGTATTTTAAAAATATTTGCAAATAAGCAAAACTGCACTCTTCTTAGTAGTCTCCATCCTTACAGGAATCCTGTATTTAAACACCTGCTTTGCTCAGTGTGAGTCTGTCCATGGCAAGGTATAGAAGAGTCTATGCCCAGAGCATTCCAGCTTCCTAAGTAGCATAAGTTGTTCATTATCTTGTTCAAATAATACTATCATGCTGTTATTCTACTTCCTGAGCATGAGCTCTCAACCCCAAACTACCAAAGGATATCTTTCTACAACATGTGGCACTAGAACTGGTAGTCCAAAATGTTCTTTGGTTGGGATGAACTCTTTGTAATGGATCAGTGGCTTACCTAGGGTAGTAATTTTTCCTCCTGAGACAGAAATAATTGTTTGATTCTAAATGCATGTCAAAAACAACAAAAACCTTAGCATGAATTAGAAAATTTACAGAGTTCCTCCAATAAGTATAAAAATAATTGTCTAACATCGGTGTGTATTAGCCACAAGATCACCCTAAAATCACTGGGCTTAACTATACACTGAACTTGTCTGAGACTACAAGATTATTTTTGACAGCCAGATTTTTTTTTTTTTTGTACTGTAGATCGAACTATGGCCCTTGTGCTTATGCAGCAGGCAGCAAAACCACTAAGCTGAAGTCCCCGGCTGACAGCCAGATTTTTAAAATATCTTCTATCACTTCGTATGTTCTTTCAAAAAAAGAAGTGTCGACATTGTTTTTATTTGCTAAATAAATTCTCATTGTAAAAGAACAAATAATGTAATAATGCACAAATTGATAAGTAAATTGCACATCTTACCAATCTCATGCTTCAAATGTAGCCCTCTAAGAGTTTAGTTTGTGTCCTTGCAGGTCTCATATAGATATGATGTTCAAGTACATTTAATGAATATATAATGAAAGTATATTTCCATCCTAATATTAGTTATTTTTCTCCAGCACTATAATTTCCATACCTTTTTTTGAAGGCTCTAGATGCAAAAACACCAGGAGCTCTGTCCTGGAACTGGAGGCTGACATCTTAGCTTAACAATTGGTCTATGCTGAATAGATTGAACATTTGACATACTACATTCTGAGGCCTCAAGGAGATATTTTATGATCAGATTTAACAGACCACATACTCTTTCCTTTAGGGAGGCCATAAAATTCCCAGATTATAGGAGCAGATCACATGCTCAAGTATTCAATTCTTTATTTTAAGCTTGATTTTTCTTTTATTAAGATTTATCAATGGTTCTTTCATTAAGTTCCTTCCTGTGGCTGCACGCTCCTTTTCTACATATTTGTTTTCATAATCATGTGGTGGTTTTAAGAAGATGGATTCCCCATATAAAAGAATACAATGAGGAACATTTTTGTTGCTAAAAATATATAGGTGAGAGTTAATGAGATTGTTTATATAAATTGATGAGGCCAAAATGTATGGTAGCTCAATAATAATCATAAAGCCAATGAGAAGTTTCCTCAGAGTAGCAAAGTATCTCTTCTAATTTATAATTAATAAAAAAGGAAAACAAGATAGGGAGATGGTCTCCTTATGCATTAATATGATATAAATTCACATCCAATTAGCAGAGGTAAATCCTAGGTCCTTTGCTTCCAGCTGAAAGAAAAGTCGTGAGTGAGAGGATTTTGAGTTTTATTTGCTACTGGCAGCCACTTGAGGTTAGCGTTCTGTTCCCCAAAGTAGGATTTCAATCTTTGTTCTTCTGAGTAAATGATTGTCTCAGGCCGGTTATTTTCAGTCAGCTGCTATCTGTGGTTAGAAACCTTCAGTTCAGACCAACGGTACCACAGTATATATACCTTCCCATTCTTTATGTTCACTAGAATTGGTCAAGTTTCTCACTTTTCCATAAATAGGGACAAAACAGGAATCTGGTATGGTTTCACTTTCTCTTTCCTCCTCTCTTCAAAATCAGAGTCAATAGTCAGCAGTTTGCACTAACATAAATCTTGCTATTGTTTATATCAACTCCCCCTTTCTAATGCTATTAGAACCACGGTGGACATAGACCCCAGAGATTTGCTCATCTTAAAGCTCTAAAACTGCACCACTTTTATGACAACAATAAAGCCTTGAGCTGTCACTTTACCCCTACAACTGTTACTCACCGTGATTACCAGCATTTCTTTCCCTCTCATTTCTTCTGCCCCCATCCCCCATTTGATTGTCAGAAAAAAATATTTAAGAGAAATAAGATAAGGGCCTAATGATGAGCAATTCTTAGTTGCACTACCTAAAATGGTGGCTGCCTAATGGAATCTATATTTTGTTTGTTGTGTATACAATGTGCATGTCCCTTCCTCAGACCTCATCCCATTTTTCTGGATGAAAAAAGAGCGATAAAAGCATGTCTTTCTTCTTCTCATTGAGAAGCTGGATGCACCATCCCATGAGTGTGCCAGGCTCCCTGACAGTGTGATCCCCACACACCTAGGTGCAAGGCTGACTTCCTGTGTTTCCAGGTTGCAAGGCCCAGGTGAGACATGAGCCTTTCTATTCTTCACTTTGCTCACAGGAACAATCACATGTACTTCACAGAGCTGGATGGGCCCCAAATGCAATAGTGGATATGGAAGAATAGCATGGATTTCTGAGCACAGTAAAGATATCCAAACTTAATGAGTTGTTGATTAAAAGAAAAGGATGGGGAAAAAAGCCAGGTGTGGTAGTACAGGTCTATAATTTCAGCACTCAGAAAGGAGGCAGGAGGATTGCAAGTTTACGTCCAGCCTGAGCAACTTAGCAAGACCCCGTCACAAGATAAAAAACTTTTAAAAGGCTGGGGTGTAGCTTAGTGTGAAGACCTAGTTCAAGCACCAGTACTGGAAAAAAAAATGCTTTGGAGTCCTCACTTGTTCAAATGGCCTGGTGATCTTTGAATGCAACGAATGATATTTCGAGTATATGTCCACACAAATGGAACTTTTGTAACTTTCAGTTTTCATAGTCTAATAGAATAAGCAGGTATGATTATCCTCATTTTATAAATGAGGGAAAAGGTTTAAAAAATTATGTCACTTGCCCCAGGCACCATATCAAACGCTTTCTGATTTTGACAGCTTAGGTACTTGCCTTGCAGCCTCCAGAGAAAGGAGAGGATTTATGTGGGAAGTTCATCCTGAGAAAGGTCACATGTTCTGTAATGTATGTTCCTTTTGCATTATCACTTTGCTCTATCCCAGAACCATGTTAATGGTATCTTAAATTTTGTTCTGTTGTTTCCCTACTAAATAAATCTATTTTTAAATTTTCCCATGTAAAAATGCATTGAGAAGCAGGATTCCTAAATAGAGGAAAATAGGACAAAGAAACTTCCCAAGTGCCAAGACCACTCATACATCTTCAAACTGAAGCTCCCCCTTTCCATTTCTTTATATAAGTACAAAATTATTAGAACTTATCCTTTTTATAGAGTCATGAAAGTATTGAAAGTTAAAATCTATTGGCTTGCCTACCCAAAAAGATTTCTAAAAAGTTTGCATTTAAAATTTCACTTGGATCAATGCTTTGGCTTATTTTTTTTGACAAGTAAATTTATATATTAATAAAAACAATCTGCAGGGTAAATGATATGAATAATCTAATACAATAAATGTTCAGGAAAATTTTGGTCATTTTTGTTCTTTGGAACTTTTGTGGAAGTTACTGAGCATAATTTCAGTTTCTCTATCAATGTAGCAAATTGCTGACCTCAGAAAAATTGTCCCAGAATCTGGGTTTGTAGGTGGGTTAGTTCAAAGAGTTAGTATATAATTCAAATTTCTGAAATTTGGAATATACATTCTTTTGGGTAATATTTTTAGAAATGCAATTCAGTAGCTCAATTAAACTCCAAAAACTTCACCTATAATAAACCAGGAGCTCCAGTGGGAATCCAATAGCAACAAGTACTCCAACTTCTCACCCTCTCTGCCTCCATGGATGAGCGTAAAAGGGAACAGACTGAGAGGACAGATATTTTTGGGATCCAGTGATTCCTCTATCAGTATGTTTGCACGATATAGTATTCTTCTAAATCAGTTACTTCCCATCTGTGACTGGGGAACAAAGAAATGGTGCCCATAGGAGCCAAGGGCTTGGGGCTTGCTTCCTCTGATAACTTGTTCTTCATATAAATTGTTCTTAAGCTAAGTGTTTCCTACTTGGGGACTCACTGTTAGGATGTCTGAGCCTTCTGCTCACAGGCATGAGGATGCAAGTGAATGTGTTGGAAGGTTGAGCTGCACGAGCACAGAGTTTGGGAGATATAGGCCTTCATGTACAATTATTAGTTTTGAAACAAAATAATGTCTTAGGGCATTAAATAGCCACTCAAAAGCTATATAATCTTGAATAATAAGATGTGATGGGGAATAAACTTTAATCATTTGCTTTGTATGAAAAAAATTCTACTGCTTAATATCTTCTGAAAACTTCTTTATGTTTAAATAAAGGAAATCATATTCAAAATTTCACTTAGATGCCCTGAAGATTTATTCTCAGCAGATGGTTCCTAAAACAGGGTGAGTTAAAATTTACTGGTTTCTAAATGAATGTGTAAAGTTAAACATCAGTTTTATTTAACTTTTTAGTAAAAAAAATTTAAAGATTAGCCCAAATATCAGAATGGAAATAAAGCCTTGCTTATACACACCTCCAATACCCTGTCTTTGTCAAGGACCATGGATATGAATCCTAAACTAAAAAGGAAATTGACTCCTATGGCAATTATAGCAGAATAAGTGAATCCTATTATTACATAATTATCATGTGCTAGATTTGAAATACATGCCATTACATCTATATTATCTTTCCCTCTAGCCTGCCAGCAGGCCAACCTGGACCCTTCTCAGGCTCTGAGATGACTTCCTAGGGATGGTGGGAGGTGAGACATGGCCACATGTGAAGTAACCTTATCCCAGCATTCGGATCTTTGTGTTTCAGAGTATTAACCAGATTACAGGTCATAATCTGTAAAAGCTCCCCTGCTAGTTCCCTGCTTGACTTCTTTCCAGATGAAATCTCTTCAAACAAATCCTGGATCACAATGATACTCTGTTTTCTGTCTGGAGCCAAGAGAAAAAAATACGCATACAGAAAGACAAGTATCCGCCAAGGGTAAAGAGCTAGATTGATGAGGTTCTGCGTTTATCACCTCTGGAAAAAAAATTGTTCCTGTAAAAGAAGCCAATTGCAACATTTAGGATGAAGTAATTCATCTAGTGATTCTTCTTCCATTTGAACTTTTCATTTCCCTGTGCATTTTTATGGATGCCCAGTTTGAATGTGTCTAGATAAGGACATGACTTATTTATTGGCACTAAGAGCTTTTTATAAATTTAATATAATTTATGGATATTTAATAATCCCTCTAATTTTTCTTTACATGAATTACCACATTTTTTAAAAGCCAAATTTCATTTGCATTATGGCAGCAAATGAGTGAAAGAGAAAAATTAGGATTTTAAAAAAAGTTATCCCACTTGGCAGCTCAAGCACATTTTCTCACACATAAAAAACCACTGATGAGGGCACCCTAGTATTTTTAAGGGGTTCATTAAATGGATAGAATTCAACTGCTTTATTTCTTCTCTCAGCATGCAGACAGGATATTTATGGGAAAGTTCTTTCCAAATAAGTAAATACATATATACATACTTCCTTGGAAAGGTCTGGAATAAAGCAGGTGTAATCCACTGTGCTTGCTAAATGCCCTCAATTTTTCAAAAGTATTTTTCTTATCATTTACAAAGATATTTTCCCCTAGAGAATAACTTTCTAACTCAATGGATGTTTCCTAACATCCTTTAGTTTTTCAAATTCTAAGTGCCTTGGAACTTGTTTTAGATCAAATAATGTATTGACATGTTTAAAATAATGCCAAGAGCCCTAACCTACAACAACAGGTCATTGGGCTCTAGATAAATGTGCTTTAGACTAAATAATGCCCTCTTCTTCCCTTTACATCTCTTAGCTGCACATCACAGATGTTTGTCCTGGTCTATACCTCCTGTTTTGCTGTTTCCTATCTGAGCAAATTCCAAAGCCTCATTCCTGCCCTAGTCACCTTCAGGGAGAACTTTGAGGCCTAGCTCTGTTAACTCCAACACTGTGTCCAGAGCAGAATGAGGAAGCTGCCACCCTAGAATGAGAGTTTCTCCATCTGACCTGTAATGTGCTACCTTTGCTGAACTTGCCTGGTTCTCCAGGCCCTCGATGGCTTCCCTGGACTTCTCCTGGCCTCTCCAGAATTTCTCTTCGTGTTCTACATCTTCTGCTCTGATAAAATCAACTCCTACTCCATCTAAACTTCAGTTGAATAAGCACTTTATTGAGATATGTTTTGCATACAATTCCCTCATTTGAGACAGATCATTTGATAAACTTTGATAAATGTGTACTGTCATGTGGCCTCTTCCCCAGCGAAGAGGGACAGTTCCATCCCTGGGAAGCTTGCTGTGTGCTGTGTACTGGATACCTTCTTCTGACTTGCAGCCCTAATCTTCTCTCTCTGGTTGTGGCTTAGCCATTTTAGAATTTCGTACAGGTATTGAATACCCTATTGTGTTCGAATTATTGCACTTAGAATCTAAACAATTAATTTTTTAGATTTGTAGTTAGGATCATTAAGTTTTTTAATATTTCTTTTTTCTGAGTATACACCACAATATGTTTATCTATTGACCAGTTAACAGATTCATATTGATTTTACTCCATATATTCCATCTCCCCTGAAACTGATTGGGAAATGAATCCCTTAAACTGCAAATATTTGGTCCAAAACCTTTGTTAATTAAACACATCTACAATGAAATGTAATAGAAAAGGTACAAAGAAGTAGAGGGGTCCACAGATTCCTCACAAGTGAAGGACATTTCCTTGTACACGTGCTCTTTGGGAAATGAGGAATTATTCAAGTGTGAGAAATTAATGCCATTGAAAAGGTGTAAAGTTCATTCAACAGCTGAAAGAACAAAGAACTGTAGTCTGTACCTTTTCAAGGGGAACGCACTTACTTTTCCCCTTCTGTAATATCTGGCAACCTTCTTGAGCTTTGTACCTGTGTCTTCTACTGGCTGCTTAATAACAAGGAATTTCTGCAGCCACTTAAACATCACAGGTCCCTTTATAGTTTCTTCACATATGCCCCTAAGTGTTTTCTTTGTTTTCTAGCTACAGCCATGTTGACATTTTAAAATCTGATGATCAATTATACCAAAAGAATTGCTGTTTGACTGAACTCACAGGTCAATCTGATTTAAAGAATAGCTTGATCTGAGCTGATAGTAAGTCATGACTTCAATAGTGTTTTCAAAATTCAATGTGCATAAAATCACCAGTGGTAGCTTGTCAAACACAAGGTTCCTGAGCCTCACCTTTACAGACACTGATTAAGAAGTTTAGGGGCATTATAGAAGAATCTGCATTATGAAAGCACCCCTAATGGTTCTGAAGTGAGTGATACATAGCTTTCACTTTGAGAAATGCTGGAATGTAACAGATCTGATCTAAAGTGGGAGTCAAACTTATTATGTGGCAGACTACATACATGGGCAAGGACTCTCACTAGTAAGTGACAGAAACCCAAATCAAAATATTCTAAACAGAAGCCAACCTGTATAATAGACTCATGTAACTGGGAAGTAAGGAGGTAGGACTGGCTTTAGTAACTGGCCCATCTGCTTGCTTTTGAGGGATGCCATTAGAACTTGATTTCTTTCTCCATCTTTTGAATTGTTTTCTAGCATGCAGCTTCTTTTAGAAAAACTGTTTTAATAGTTGGCAAGATGGTCACCAATAGTTCTATGTTTATATCCCATCTTATGAAACTTTCATGACTGAATTTCACTGGACTGAGTTGTATCCTCCCTCCCCCCAAATTTCCATGGCCAGTAGCTAGAATGTTCTGCATGGCTAGGCCAAAGTCTGCTCCCTCCCTCCCACCGATCCACACACATATCCAGTGAGTGAGTATATGTGAAATCGTGTGTAGCATGTGTCTGTGAGGTTGGGAGGCATAGGGCAGGGTCACTGCCAACTAAACCCCATGAATTGACTATGTGCTGTGGGTGATTCTCATTTACCAACAAAAATATCAGTATATTGGTCATGGAAAACAGCCCAAGATTACTACATTACACATTTCACATGAATAAATACTAGAAAAATACAATTTTCTTGCAACTAACTGTACATACATATAATCTTAGATTTCAACCTCTTAGGGATAGAACCCAAAACTGGCTTTTTTAAAACACGGGACTTTAAAACTACCTGCTAATATGTGCTTAATAAGTATATTTTAGTCTTGATTATTAGTGCTGCTATGGTTACATAGCTTTTGGAGAGCATAGCTCTTTAAGAGAAGAGTAAAGGCTGCTAACGGAACTGTTTAAGTGGATTAGGGCCTGTTGGATGGCTGACATTAAGGTTTTGTCAAATTGAGCTTTGAAATCCATAAAACTGGCATAACTAACTCTAATGATGGGGTGATGAATTATATTTCAGAAAAAAATGTCTGCTAAAACCCCATCAGTGAGAGGTGAGAGATAGAGTAGGAAGAATTAAAAACAAATATCAAAATGTATAATAGATAATGTGAAATGGAAAGAAAAGGCTCAAAGGGGAAGGGGAAGGGGAAGTGGGAGGGGCGGGGGAAAGGAAAGAAGGGAAAGGAAAAAACACGAGAAAAAGAAAAACCGGAAACAAAGTCTTTGTAAATAGGGAGGGGAGAGGGGTAGAAGGGAGGGCAGGAAAATGGGGGAAAAGTAAGAACCAAGATATATCATGTAAAGGTACAAATTCCCAATGATGAATGTCTTCATATTGTACACCTAAAATGTACCAATAAACTTAATGTATAAAAAAATAAAAACAAATATTTGAAATAATTGGAGGGGCCTGGATAAAGATGATGAATTCTAAAAGCCACATGTACTAATTAAGACATGACTGCCAGAGTAAGAGGACTGTGATGTGTTTAATGTGGGCAGGTGAGAGAAGAGAGGTGGTGGAACCCAGTAATCAAGACATTGCTCCATATTAGGAACACCAGACCCAATATTGCTGTGGGCAAGAGACCTACAAGTATAATCAGTAATCATTTTATCAGTAATATTGCACTGTGGAATAATTGCACAAAAGGTCCTCTGTGAAGAAAATTAAGGTTGGGCTGAGCAGTCCATGGAGGAGGGGGAACAACAGTGGAACAAAAGACTAGCAGGAGGGGGAAACTCCATGACCTGAAAGATCTCTTTTGATCTGTTTTCTATGATTCCAAACCAAATGTGTTTCCTTTGCAAAATTTTCTAAGCAGTAACAAATCGAGATTCTGTCGAATGTCACACATGTACGCCCCTCTCCTAGGCCCATGTGTGGTACAGGTTGAGTGAGGGGGATCAGAGGGTACACATGGCTTGTGACTCAGAAGGTTCAAGAAGGGGCCACAGATGTCTTTTCTCTCTGTTGTAATTCATTACCAATGCCTCTTATGACCTAATATTTTAAACCAAACTGTCTAAACTGACAAACTTCAATGCAGAATACATAGTACTCAAAATATTGTATGACTTACTGGTGCAAATTTGAAATGTTCAGGAATGTGGAAGAATTTGGTGATGATATTACAAAAGGATCCCCAGTAATCTAGTGTTCTGTAAGAATCATGCTTTGTAAAAACTACACCTGTATTTATTTAAATTATTTAGCTATGTATAAATGTGTATTTTTTAAAAAATTTTCCCTAAAAGACACAACATGGCCTTGTGTATAAGTATGGTTTGTTTCTTGACACTTTAATTTAGATGAATTGACCATGCATCCTACTCAGAGAAAAGCTAGTTCAATGAAACTATAGTAAATTAAACATCAGAAAGAGACAAAAGACTTGAATGTGAATTGAAGTGACTTTAAGGGCTGGATGTAGGATGACATCAGTATGTTGGCAAGAAATGGAGATATACAGCAAGGCTGGACTGTCTGCTGTCCTGCCCCGGGCAGAACAAATGAAGATGAAGTCAAATACAAAGCTACAGCAATAAATACACCTGTCTAACACATGCCCTTCATGGTAATTAATGTATTTATTTTCTGGTATAGTGGAACTTATTTAATGTAGATGATTCATATTTAACCTTCCTCTTTTTTCATCTCTATCAACCTTGCTCTTACTCTGACCTGCCACTCATGTCAGGAGGATTCTTTTAAAATTTGTGTTCTGTAAGAAATTCCTCTATCCCTTTCAGGGCTTCTTACTCCATAACTAAATTGCAGCCTGGCTTTTACTTGGCCATGAAACCTTCTTTATTATTCACTCAGTGGCTTCCCCTCACAGATAAGGGTCTTGGGTTCCTCCAAAACAGCAAGTCTGCTATAAGATCTTACGCACAGGAAATCTCAGGGGTCAGGGTGGGGAACTGGGAAGAGTGAACCCAGGGAGGAGGGAAAGCCAACTCAGAGATGTGCTATGGACTCATCATTGCCATGGCAACTGGAAAACACAGCTGGGACTCTCCAAGGAAACTCACAGAAAGGACTTCAGAACTGTTCACCCAAGGAATGGAAGAAGGAAGCATGGATTCCCCAGCTAAGCACTGGCCACATGATGCGCTGTCCCAGTCAGTATCAATCCCTTTGGTCTTCGGTTGGAATAAGTGCCACATTGCATTGTTGGGAGAGCCCTGGAGGCAAAGGACAGGAGCTGAGTGGTGCAGTTGAGCTGAGATGCTGTCAGGTTCCATTTGTGTGAATTTGGTTGCTGCTGCAATCCCTGAAGTAAGCAGGGTTCCAAGAGGGTATGAAGTCTGTGCAGGATCCAACCAATTATTTAACCATGCTGCTTCCAGTCTATTATTCTTCTACCTACCCAATCAACAATCAAAGGAATCTGAAATCTATGACATAGTCCTACACCAGTGCCTCCCTCACCTCAGCTTCCAGCCACCAAGATGTTGCGTCAACCTCCTCACTAACAGTGGCACTGAGGCCTCCATCTTCCTCTACAGCCTGTGCTCTGGCATTTTTTTTTTTTTTATTGGTACCAGGGATCGAACTCATGACCTTGAGCTCATGAGGCAGGCGGTGGAACCACTGAGCTAAATCCCAGGCATCTTTTCATGGCTGAGGTACACTTTTTTTTTTCCATTAAGTTTATTGGTACATTTTAGGTATAAAATACAGTTACATTCATTCATCATTGGGATCTCGTACCATTACATGAGTCTCTTGGTTCTTATTTTTTTTCCTCTTCCCCTGCCCTCCCTTCACCCCCTCCACTCTCCCTATTTGCAAAGACTTTGGTGCCATTTTTTTCCTTTTCTCATATTTTTTCTTTTCCCTTTTTTCCTTTCCCCTACCCCTCCCACTTCTCCTGCTCCTTTAGACCTTTTCTTCCTGTTACACAATATCAATTATACATTTTTTAAATTACAATATCAAGATCTAGGAGACATACCACAGATTTTACAGAATTTTAAAAGATATAGAAAGCATATTACAAGAATCATTTTGAAATAAATTTGACAACTTCTAAGAAGTACCTTGGAAGACAAATTAATGAAACTAACTCTGGAGGAAATATAAAATTTGAATAGCACCTATGAAAGAAAGTATATTCCTAGCTTGAAAACCTACCTATATGACAACAGCAGGCTCATATACATTATAACTGATAAATTATATCAAACAATTAAAGCAGAAAAAAGAAGGAACACTTCTCCCTTCATTTTAGGAACTCAACATTGTGCTAATCCAAAACCGGATAAAGATAATAGAAGAAAAAGTATGAACATAGATAGAAATTTGTTTACCAAAACAAACTATTAGAAGTCAGATCTGGCAAACATTTTCCCTTATAATTTCTTCTTAAAGTTTTATACTTTTAGGCTTTCATATTTAGTTTCATAGATCCCTTCAAGTTATTTTCATGTATGGAAATAAAGGGTTGAGGTTAATTTTTTATATACGGATACCAGGTGTTCTAGTGCCATTTGCTGAAAACACTATCTGTTCCTCGGCTCTTGAATTGAGTTTATGTTCTATAAAATGCTAATGTTAAATAATCTTTCAAAACTCAGTGGACCATATATGTGTGGTTCTATTTCTAGATTCTCTGTTTTATTCCAATGATCTATATGTCTTTCCTTACACCTTGATTACTGTAGCTTTAGAAGAAGTCTTAAAATTAGGTACTAAATGTCTTCCAACACTGTTTTTGTTTTTTTGTTTTTTTTAACTCTTCTAGGTCCTTTGTACTCCTACATAACTTTTAAATTTCAATATCCAATTCTTCATTTATAGCAAGTATACACAGACCTGAATTTTTATATATACCTTGTGTTTTCTAATCCTGCTAAATTCAAATGCAAGTTCTAGGGGCTCCTGGAGATTTCTTAGTATTTTCTCTGTAGATGATCATTTCATCTACATATAAAGATTTTGCTTCTGCTGTGCCAATCCTATCCTAATTGTGTCATTTTATTGCCAGACTATTTTGGTGGGGCCTAGGTTTCAAAGTTTAATGGACAGATAAAGAGTAAGCATATCTGCCCTTGTTCCTCACCTTAAGGAGAAAGCATTGTATCTTCTCCATTCATATAAGGCGTTCTTGCTGGACATATGGAGTACATGTCTTTAAGCTGTTGAGAAGGTTCTGTTCTACTTCTAGGCTCCTGATAGCTTTTCCATGAACAGCTGTAGAATTTAGTCCAATACTTTTTCTCCAACTAGTGACAGGATCATATGGCTTTTTCCTTTCCTCTGTTAAAATGATGATTTTGAGGGGTGGATCTTCCAATGCTGAGGTACACTTGATAATGATTAAACGACCTTCTGATTCACACAGCCTCATCTCAGTCATCACTCAACTCAGTGACTCCAGGACAACACATCTGTGGTGACACAATCATTCAGGCTTTCCACACTTCTAAATCTTGAACACATGAATTTTTTATTATTATTGTTGTTGTTGTTGTTATGTTGGTACACAACATATTCCCTTCTTCAATGCCTCTGCCTTTCTCCTTGTGCTATCCAAATGTGTTCTTTCTTTCCTCCCCTTATCCTGGCAATTCTGATATGGTTTGCCTCCTTACCTGGGCTGGCTCCTTGATATGAATAACCATGAGGATGATCACTGGGATAGCACCTTAAAAATCTTATGCCCCTTTACCTACTATCTACTTTCTTGGTTCTTTATCTTTGGTTATTATCAAAGGTGGCTGAGAAATATTCTCAAAACCATGGTTCTAGATTCAGCTACAAATTCTTACTCTTATTTCTGCTTAAATAACAACCTTAATTATAGATTTTTAAATCCCTATCATAGTGCCTTCCTTGCCTGCTTTTTTCACATTCTCCAAACTTCTCTTCCTAATTTTATGTATTTATCTCAGTAAATGTCCTTGCCCTCTACTTCACTAAAAAGAATTAAGACATTAAAACATTAAATCCCTTGACTTCTCTCATTTCCACCTCAGAATTTGCTACCTTCCTCGACTCTTTCTTTATTTACTTCCATCTTTGAGGAAATAAGTCCATATCTTTCTGGGGTTGATTTCACCCTTTAAAGCAATGATACCAAATAAAATGCAACAAGCTTTCATTGGACCTCACTACTATCTCTATCAGCACCCCACCATGTCCACAGGTCTTCATACTGTCAATGACATTTCTCTTTGATTTGTCACAACTGATGACAGACCGTAGCTCACTCACTTTTAGAAACATACTGTATTTTCCTTACTTTCTTGTCCTGGAGGGACACTCTAAGCCCCCGTCAATCAGACTCCAGTCTTCTCACTGGTCTTCAGATGCCACTGACTCATAACCTCAGTTCATCATTCCATCAGTAATTAAAGGGATGCTCAAGGATCCAAACTTAAAAGGTGTTGAGTACCTCCAAGATCAATCTTCTCAGACTCACACAAGCCTCACATTTCTCCCTGATGTAGGAGGAGGATGTTTCTTAGCACACACTGTTACTTGTCATATAGTTCTCACTTCTTTGGATTAGCCTTTGGATAATAATCCACTCATTCTCCACATATTACATCAGTTTATGATTATCTTTCCCTTCTCCAAATGTCTATAGTATATGCAGTCTGCAGTATGTTTATGTAGTGTTTTTATTATTCTTTAATGTTTCCTGTGTTTGTGACTTATCTCTTATTTGGAATGTGTGCTGCTCAGAAGCATTTGACTGAATTTGGGTCAGAACTTTTTGTTTGAAAAAGGAACCTACACATGTGCATCTGCATCTCAAATATAAACCAGCACTTTGGAATTCATGGTTGGAATGGATTGGTTTAAGTAGGATCATCTTCTTGTTCTTCTCTCAGTGTTGGTTGTGCATGACCTAGCTTCATAGGAATCTTGGACCACGGTACTCTTCTCTAAATTTACAATTCCAGCTACATGTTGTGCCAAAATATTCATCCAAACTACGTAGATGATGAAATATCTCAAATATAGCTGTGTCTGCACATTGTAAACACTCCATCTTTGACATTATATTTTAAAGTTTTTATAGAGCTGTTTGACAGCAATAATTTTGGAATTTAATTTAAATGTTTGTTTGGAATTAATATACATGAGAACGAAAACATACTTTGACCCATGGGTTTTATGTTTATGGATGGTTAAGAATCATTAGAGTGAAAGTAATTTAAAGAAGCATTCACCTTTTCAAACTATTTTCTAAAGAGATCCTGTAAGTCTCTTCTTTTAAAAAAAAAGTTTGAAAAACATTGATTGAGTTGATCCTTTAGCCTCATGCAAGAATCTTGTCTGTAACGTCCATGTCTTATGCTTCAACAGAGTTTCCTTCCCTGATATGAAGCTCAGCCCTCTTAAGGCAACTCATTAATTTGGAGTCATATTCCATATTTCCAAAATGCTTTCATCGCGTTTTTTTCCTGGAATCACACCAATTCAAATTCAAATGTACCAATTCAATGCCTAGGGGTCAGGCAGATAGATAAATAAGTGAAGCAGCCGGGTTTAACATAAAAGGGAGTGGTGAGGACTTTAGTGACTAGAGGGTGCAGTCCTCGCCTTATGAGAAAGACAACCACTTGCTCCAGGCGGGAACTGCCAAGAGAGTAAGGGCCAGTGTGGTAGACCTTCCTGTCATTCGAGAGAAGCTGAAAACCCAGGTAAGTATGTGAAGTCTTGGGATTTTCCAATGTGAGCAATTAATTTAGATTGTTAATTAAGATATAATGGAGGAGGGGAGTAAATAAAAACCATCTGTAGGGCTGGGGATTTAGCTCAGTGGCACTGAGCCTGCCTTGCAAGTACAAGGTCATGAGTTCGATCCCCAGGAACAAAAAACAAAACAAAAAAATCTATGCATCTATGGACCTGGGCCTATAATCCCAGCACCCTGGAAGGCTGAGGCAATAGAACCACAGGAATGAGACCAGCCTGGACAATTTAGCAATTTAATGAAATCCTGCCTCAAAATTTTAAATAGGGGGCTAGGGATTTAGCAGTCAGTGTGAAGGCCCTAGGCTCATTTCTCAGCTTGAGCCTGCAAGGGGTGGGGGGTAGGGACAGAGACAGAGACAGAAAGGAAACAAGCAAGTAACAACTATGAACCAAAGCTAGCTTCCACGCCTTCAGTTTTTCAACTTGAGTTAAATCCTGCTTCATAATTTCACCTTTGGAAAAAGATGTATTAAATGTGGATAGTAAAGAAAAAAAGAAGTTGGGTGTAGTGGTGTACTCTGGGAGTCTGAGACAGGAGAATCACAAATTCCAATCCAGCCAACGCAATTTAACTTAGCAAGAACTTATCTGAAAAATAAAAAAAGTTTTAAAAAGGGCTGAGGACAAAGCCCCAGTCTTGAAAACAAACAAATAAACAAACAAAGATAAAGAGTCAAATATTTAGGAATAACTGTTGTTCTGCATACAACTATACATATTTCTATTGGTAGTTCTGTGATGCAAAAGATCAATTTCTAATCTGTTGGTTTGCTTACTTTTGGTCTATTGTTAAATTTTTCTAGTGTCCTAATGTATGTAGTATCTTGTCTCCCAATTTTATGTCATAAATGAATTTGATAAGACTGGCTTCTATGTCCTAAGTTATATCACAGGTTAAAACTAAGTTGAATTTTCCTATAGCAGATAGGACACTACCCTACCATCCAGACTCCCAACCATTTGACATCCACTAGCCGATAATCTGTAAATCTCTGGAAAAAGCTATTCAATCTGCTTAAATTATTATGTTAATATCCAAGTTATATTTCTGTTTTCTGACTTGAGGATTCAAGGGGTGATCCAAAGATACGATGAATGTTTAAATTTAAAAGTTATTAGAGTAAAAGACACATTGCCAAGAACCATGGGATAGGCATATTCAAAGCAAGGAGGACTAGGATTATTTTTAATATTCTGAGGGGATTAATGGCAATGTATCTCTTACTGCAACAAAGATTTTAAATTAAACAAGCACCATATTTTCTGATCACCCCTCACTGATCAAATATTTATGGCAATTTCTGTCAAATAAAAACATAAAGCATGTCTTCGTCCACCTTTTTCACCAGAACTGGCACCTTAAGGATTCTGCCTCTTCCCCGAAGTCAAGATAACCTAAAAGGTAAATGTTTGAATCGATGCAGGCAGTAAGGCAGCCACTATAGTGCAACTAAAGACACTCACAAAAGAGGACTTCCAGATGTGCTTCAGAAAGTGGCAAGAGTAATGGAATAAATGTGTTCAAAGCAAGAGGGAGTGTTTGGAAGGGAATTAATGGCTGAGATTGTCAAAAGATCTGTTAAAATAAAAATACATTATCCAAATTATTTTCCTCAGTTACCATCTTTTTTTTTTTTTTTTTTTTTTTTTAATACTGGGGATTGAACTCCGGTCCTTGCACTTGCAAGGCAGGCGGTGAAACCACTGAGCTAAATCCTCGGCCCCTCATTTACCATCTTAATTCCGGTGAAAAAGGAGCTGAAGTCCATCGGTTTACATAACCCAGGGGGGTTCATTTATATTGTTCTATGTTCAAAAGGAAATGATCAGGCATAACTCATATTCGTGGGACACAGTATGGCCGGTGTCCCCGGAGCTATGCATCCTATATCCTTGAATGAGGTTAATTTGACAATGAGCCCTGTGTCTATGCATTCTTGCTAGCTCCTGGTAGTTATGTGTATAGCCCAGCCTTCAAGACCAAACAGGGGAACTTGATGAACATTTTACTGGCCTCGGATGTCAGACATACTTTAGACTACTTTCCTTTGATAAATATTTTGGTAACATTTGAACTTATACAAGAAATTGTAATTTGGTTATATAATCAATTTTTAATCTTAGTAAATGCTATGTAGCCCCAGAGAAAAATCTAAATATGACTGGTGTTCCATTTATATTATTCACTTACACTAAATAAACATTTTTATTGTAGTCAAGACTATTATTTAGAGCAGACATTGGTAAATACTTTGCAAAGGGTCAGATTGTAAACATTTTAGAATTTGCAGGCTTCATGTGGCCTTTCGCATATTTTTTCTAGTAGTTACAAATATTTTAATAGCTGCTGATTTTATAAACAGTATTGCCTCACTTTGTATGTGTGTGCATGTGTCTGTTTTCTCTTCAATTTCAACACCATGTGCATGCATTATCCTAAGTAGTGTTAAGGAGTCAACTCATTAAGTCCTCACAATAATCAAAGAAAATAAAGATCACTATTGTCCCACTCTTTTAGGCTGGGAAAATATAGTAGGGGGACAAAGTAACTTGCCCAAGATTGCATGATGATGTTGCCTTTACAAAGAATTTCTTAGGATTCTATCTTACATACATTAGCGTGTGGAGAAAGTGTAAACTGAATACAGCGAACTGTTACTTATTTCTATATAAGGTAGTGTAGTCTCTGCCTCTGACATTATTTTTTTTAATGCCACAGAGTGCAACTGCAGAAGTGTGTTTTCACTATATTTTGGAAAGATAAAGTGATATGAAAATATTTTAAATTGTGTGCCAAAAATGTCTTCACAGTGCACAAAATGGACAAAGTCCAAATGTTAGTTTAAATTTCATATTATCTACCAATCTTCTCAGAAGATTCTGAAAGATGTTATTAAGTCACGCAGTTCTTCTGAATAATCTTTTCTTTGTACACAGTTGGCAAGCCAATCTGGATTTTTCCATTTAATGTTCAAGGGAAGCTCAATTTTAAGATCATTTTTAATCAGAACATCTGTCATCTTTTTTTAACCTTTATTTTACCATTACTTTCTGATGTTGGTTGTTATTTGACTTCAAACTTTAAACTGCTATTCGCTTTCTTCTTTAGTACTACAGTTTCTTATCTACTAAGATTTGTATTTTTCCTCTACATTTCCTTTAAAAGTGAAAATTAGTGGTTGTTTCGTAAAAGCTGTAATTTTTATATTAATATTTTTTCTTTTTTTAATTAGTGTTTTTCCATTACACAATGGTGGGGGGCTGGTGAAGGGTGTTATTTATTTTGGCAGTCCTACTTTATTGATTCTGTTGTGAAATAAAGGCTTGAGACAAAAAAACTCATTAAGGCCTTTAACAAGTGGGGTGATAAGGGGATAAAAAGGGAAGAGGTTCTGATGGTACTGGAATATCCTTACTAATTCAGAAGCTAGAGGTCACTTAGAGGCAGGTAACCACAGGGTTTCTTCAAATGTAAGTATAAAGCTACTTCCAGGTGCCTATAAAAGCAAATGTTAAAAATGTCCCAGACCAGGCTAGGGATTTAGCTCAATGGTTTCGCTGCCTGCTGTGCAAGCGCAAGTACCCGAGTTCGATCCCCAGTACCAAAAAAAAAAAAGAGTCCCAGACCATTCCACTGGCAGGTGAACAGGAAGAAAGCTAAATTACACATGTGTATGGTACACATTGAAGAAGAAAGTCCACCACAAAGAGGACAGGACCATATTAAAATCCTTCTAGGAAAATATTCACATTTCTTGTCTTTATTCTGTTCACTTTCCTCTCAGTAGCTCTGTCACCAATAATTGTCCAGTCTTTTAGAATGTGTTGTAGTTAAATTACTTATCTCCTGCAAGAAAATTAAAATAATGCTTTTGAGAAGGGTTCCTCTTACGTAGAGATGATTCACCCCAGTGTAGTGGCACATACCTGTAGTCTCAGCTACTCTGGAGTTTGAGGCAAGAGGCACTCATAAGCCTGAGGGTTGAGACCAGCTTTTTTGAGATATCTTTCTCAAAAACAAAAGCAAAACTCAGAAATAAATTGGACATTGATCATAAACATAAAGCAATATAATGAAATAAATTGTGATATTTCAGAACTAGAGTTTTTATTATTTAAAATTGGACAAAGCTAACAGGTTAGAAATTTAATCATTATTCAAAGTATGAATCTTACTTATTAAATTTTAATCATTTTTTCAACTTTGACAAAGAATAGTTTCCATTTTTAGTTTTAATTTTTCACAAACTAAAGCTTAAATAAATCACGTTAAATATCTCAAAAAATTAAAAATTTGTACCTTTTTAATATTATCAGACATATCTAGTACATAAAACAATTTTTCAAACTTTCTCCCTAGTTTTTATGGCTTCAAGCCATAAAAATATCAACTTCAAATAATGGTTTTCCTCTCTTAGTGTTTTAAGTAATAAAATTGTATGTTATGTTATTTTTAGCATGTCTAATCAATAGGACTTCTACTCTACTAAGTTATAATAATTAGAAAACATCTTTAAAGAAGAATCCATTATTTTTCTATAATGTAATAAATTGTGATGAAAATAGAATAGTGTGCAAGGAGATCAGATCTTGGGGTATATTTATATAACGTTTTCAAATCAACTCTTCTTAAAAACAATTCATTTGCCAACTTATTTGGAAACTTAGTTGATTATTAGTTTTTATTTTTTATGTCCTTTAGCTGGTATTTGGGAAGCAAGTTTCATGTGCAAGGATCTCAGCAGGGTGTCATCAAATAGTTCACTTGAAATGCTGTATGGTGTCCCAGTTCCTGACTTCTCCATGAAGAAACACTGCCAGTCACAACTAGTTGGGGAAACTCTGGATGTTTTCCACATTACAACAAACCATTTATTGTTTAGAGAAGACTGACCTGATCGGAAAGGTATGCTGCTATGGAGGGTAAGTGGACACTTAGAAGGTAAATACACATGTATACCTAGAAATATATACTTACTTAAAGAGAATGCTAAACATGTGTTAGATGCTGGGGAGATTTAAAAGAAAACTTTTAATAAAGTATACACCTGCAAAAACCCTTAGGTGTAGAACACTATGAATTTTTACAAATTAGACATGTATAATCAGCACTCAAGAATAAGAGTATTAGTCACACCCCTGAAGCTAACCATTCTAGATAATCATTCTTCATTCTCCTACCTTGAGAGTAACCACTTCCTGTCTTCTAACAGCACAGTGTAATTTTGCCTAGTTTGAAACTATTTATCTAAATGAAACATCCTACTGCCCGATTTTGTGCCTAACTTCTTCCTACTTAATGTTTCTTTGGTGAGATTTAGCCATATTGTATGTACTTGTGTTCTTTTAGTGCTCATTTTATTGTGAATATGCCTTGAATTATTTAATCTACTGTGTATGAGCTTTTGGGAGATTTCTGCATTGGTGCTCATAGATATAGTGTCACCGTGGACATCCTCGTGCATTGTTTTCAGTTAAGATACATGTTTTTCTGTTGGGGATTTTGTTATGGAGGAAGGGCTGGGCCATAGAATATACATGTGGTCAGGTTTATTAGATGCTGCCAATCAGTTGAGGGATCTTTTGCTCAGTTTGGATAAAAATCATAATTTGGCAAAGTTAGCCCTGCTAGAGACTCCAGCCTTTGAATGCCTATAATCTTCAGCCGTTAGTGTTACAGCTCTGGACCCTAGGTTATCAATTACAACAATTGCTGGATATTGCCACTGACCCCTGCTGGTCGACACTTCCAGTTATAGCTGCTGCCAGACGCTGAGAGTCTCTACTAACAACCTCCACCACTTCGTGATGCTAGTCTCTAGTACTGTCCAGGGATAGGAACCCCTAATGTTTACAGCTCTGCTTTTTTTTCATATAAGTTTAAAATTTATTAGTAAGCCAGGAATTCACAGACTAATTACAGAAGTTGTTAGCTTATGAATATTAAAAAAGGAAAAATTAGAAAATTCATACATCTTGTCAGAGACATTTTAATTCCTTTTGTGTCCCTGGTGTCTGGATCAAATGAAAAGGCTACAGTGCTTTAGGATCAAGGGTATTTATTAATGTTATCTACTTTTGTGTTTCATCTGCCAGAACTTGCCAACTTAACTTTTTTAAAAAAAATTAAGTTTATTGTTACATTTTAGGTATACATTATGATCACATTCATCATTGGGAATTTGTATCTGTACATGATATATCTTGGTTCTAATTTTTTCCCATTCCCCTGCCCTCCCTTCAACCCCTCCACCCCTTCCTATTTACATAAGCATTGTTTCTGTTTTTCCTTCTTTTTTCATTTTTTTCTTTTCCTTCTTTCCTTTTTCCTACATCACCCTCCCTAGATCTCCTTCCCCTTTTAACATTTTCTTCCTATTTCACAATATCTATTATACATTTGGGTCCTCATTTACACTTTCAGTTTCTCACACCAAAGAAACAATTTAGTATTTACATGTGTGTCCTATTTACTTCACTTCAGAGTACGGTCTCAGGGCCGAGGATGTAGCTCAGAGGCACTGCGCATGCCTGGTAAACTCTAGGACCTGGGTTCCATTTCTGGTACCAGGAAAAAAAAACCAAACAAACAAGAGTATGGTCTCAAGGTGCATCCATTTAGCTATAACTGTCTCTAGTTTATCCTTTTTATGGCTGAATAGTACTCCATTTTATTTAAAAAAACACATCTTTATCTAATCACCAGTTGATGGGCATCTGGACTGTTTCCAAGCTTTAGCTATTACAAACTATGCCACTATAAACATGGGCGTGCATATATAGCTGTGGTCTGATGCTTTTAATTCTTTTGAGAATATACCCCCAAGGGGAATAGCAGGATCAAATGGGACCTCTAATCCTAGTTTTTTGAGGAATCTCCACACTGATTTCCACAGTGGTTGCAGCAGTCTACACCATACTACTCATTGTCTTGAGTAGATGTACAGGCTCTTCCAACTCCACACTACACAAAATATAAACCACAAGCCAATTTACAGAAGAACCAGAGAAAGGTTTTATTTGAACAGGGCCTGTGCTGTAACATAGGAGAGTTGAAGGGAGTGTTGCTTATATGGCAGTAGCAGACTTGTGATTGGTCTGAATACATGCCTGCTGATTGATATAAATTCAAGCCTTCTGATTCAGTCTTACTCAGTGATTCATATTCAGTTCTTCTTCTGGGTTCAATTCAAGCTTACTGTGGTCAGGGTACACATCTCCTGAAACAGGCAAAGGGTATCCAGGGCAGCCACAGCTGTAGCTGCCAATTAACTTATGCCCCCTTCTGGATGTTGGAAGCAAAGGAGAAGCATCTAGCCATTTCTGTTCTGTCTTATCGCCAGTATTCCGACATGGTTGTACCAATTTACAATCCCGCTAGCAGTGACTGAGAGTTGTTCTACACAGATGCTGATGCTTGGTCTTTTCAGTCCTTTTTTTTTTCTTTTAGTCATT
This sequence comes from Heterocephalus glaber, assembly GCF_000247695.1. Next base: position 3,922,690 of record NW_004624838.1, on the reverse strand, counting down.
CTAGATTATAGAGAAACATCACATTGCTTTAATTTGTTTTTCCCTGATGCTCACTGTGATAAATGTAAACACAAATTGTTACAAGTATCCAGTCTTTGTAATTATTTGAACTGATGCAGAAACTAGACTTTATTGGGTTTGTGTCTTACTCAAACTTGTTGAGGTTAGATATGGTAAAGCAAGACCAAAAATGTCAGGTTTTGCTCCTTAATGAGGCACATGAAAATTTTAGCATTACCTGTACAGGGAATGTTGAGATCACACAACAGTTTTTCACAGATTAAGTTGAGGCCCAGAGAGTTTGATGTATTAATTAGATCAGGCATTGGATTGAATTCTTTAGGGGTTTTTTTTTCTGGTAGATTACACTTTCTGGTAGATTTCTGGAGTCTTCTGGATATTACTACTAATCAGCTGTGGGTCTGAGTCAAGTCACTTGCTTTCTCTGAGTCTCTATTCTTAATAGTGAAATGAGAACTATATGCACTCAAAAATGTTTTCTTTTGTGTTTGTAGCCACCCAAAAGATAATTGTGATTTTAAAAAACTGCAATATTTTTCAGCTAATAACTGATACAGACTTGAGCTGTCTTCCATGGCCTGCCATCCCTTGGTGCTGGATGCTGGTCTACAGCTAGGCACAGCAGCTGGACACTGTCCTCAGCAGCTTTTGACCTATAGGAGAGGCCCCCCAACCCCCACAGACACCCACTGGCATTCAACACGTCTAACATAACATGGCCCTCCTGTCCACTCCTAACCCTCACTGGCAATCCTGCTTGCAAATGTCTTCCTCTTCCATTTCCTTAATTAATACCACCAAACTCCACTCTTTGTCCAAGCTGCATTCCTGTGTCTTTACTGCCATTTTCTCCATTCAGGAACTCATCATCTTTCTGCTTTCTAGTGAAACAGTTTTCCAAAGGGGTTCATAGCTCTATTCTCTTTTTTCATCAATCTACTCATATCTTATGGGCTTTATCTTTCTATATCATGATATGATCATGACACAATCTTGCTTAAAAAAATGAAATCAGGTTTGTTGTCTCTCTATGGGCAATCAGATAAACCCAGATTCCATGGCTTGGCACTCAATGTCTTTACAGATTGAGGCCTGCCTACCTTGTCAACGTAAGTTGAATTTCCAATTGCTCATTTCACTTTGTTGCTTCACCTCCATGTTCAGCCATAAACTCTATCTGCTCTAAACCAAAGTCCATTCTCCATATGAGACATACATTTTCGTGCTGACGTACTAGAAACTACTGACCTTGAACAGTGTTTTCTTCTACAACTATTAAATTCCCTACTGCTTTCCTCCTTCGTGGTCCCTTCTCTTATCTTTCTTTCTATTCACACTGGTCATAGCATATTCGCATCTGCTTTCACAGTAGTCATCACAAAGTTCTACTGCAACATTTCTCCCATGGTCACCTGGTCTTTTGCACATCTATCTGTCTTCCTGCTTGAGCCCCTCCAGGGTTAAGTTGGGTCTCCTGTGCTAAATGTAGATGCTCAGTGAATAGTCCTTGAATGTGTACAATAACTTTTTAAACCTAAAGAATCAAAAACAGGGTTTTCATAGTAGTAAAATACCAAGATACTGCTTTTCTCATGTCTTATTAATAATGCTCAATTCCCTTTGCTTTTCTTGCCATTGATACTTTTAAGTAGCTATTTGCAGTGATAGTTTTTATGCACATTAAGTGCCATCTATTTGAAATTATGATGTCATAAGTTTAAAGGTTTGTCTGCAACAACTTGAGAAAGAACAATACACTTTGAATTAAAGATTACAGAAAAATTTCTTGAAATTAAACTTATCTCAAAAAATAGAAGCCCAGATGCTGCCAAATGAAGTATAGATGTAGAGCTATATTCTCTTAATGGTTCCTTTTCAGATTGGGTCTGCATCTCTCTGTTCCATTTTGCACTGTATAAAACTGATTCATTAGGTTAATTATGTGATTGTGTATATATGTGTGATCATAATGTTGCTTTTAGAAAAATCTAGAAAATAAAGGCTGGGGATTTAGCACAGTGGCACTGCACCTGCCTCACAAGTGCAAGGACCTGAGTTCAATCCCTGGTACCAAAAAGAAAAAAGAAAAAGAAAAATCTAGAAAATAACCCAAAATCTGACAAATGAAAAAAATCCAAACTAAAATTAGAATTAAAGTTTAAAGTATGATATCTGTGTAAAACAAATGAAAATCTACAAATAAACCTTCCCTGAAATATGAAGTCCCAAATGATTCATAAGCCCTTTGCTAGAAAATTAAAAAATTATAAAAGAATCAATTTCTCATAAATGTAAAAGCTCTTCATCTTTTCCTTAAGGTATTCTATATAGGCACAGTCATCACTCACAAATTTAGCTTTTCATTTAACTAACCTTTAAAATTGAAGAAGGCTGAATTTTTTAAAGCTGCTAGAAGAATACATTATTAACACCTAGACAGTATCAGTCTCAAAGTAGAAAAGTCTCAAAGTTCTTTATAATAATTAAGTAAAGAACTAGAAAAAATTAATTTTAATTTTTCAAAATGGTTGTCCCCTTACAACATTCCAGATTTTAGAAAAAAGTTCTAATGAGTAAAAGGGTGCCGAACAAAGGAAAGGAACATTTTCAGGCAAGTCACAAAAACAAAAATTAATAAGGATTAGACAATTTTCACACTTTGTTCATAAGTGCATGTTTTGATTTTATTCTTACTTAAGTAATGTTAAATTATAGTATGAAGCCCACATTAGTAACTACTCTTCCATAGCCACATTATCCAGGATTACCCGCATTAAATACTAAATTATCTTTAGCTGACTGCTATTGTTTATAAATTATCTTTTTTCCAGTTTCTGCAAGTTCTGTGAATTTAAATGTCTCTTAATCTCCTACTTACTCTTGAGGGACACACAGTGTTACAGTGGAAACAATTGTGGTCTAAAGACCTGCAGATGTGGCAAGATGTGATTTGCTACCAAGTGGCTTTGTGACCTTAGAGTCACTCGGTCTCAGTGACGCTTCTGGGGAACAGAAGATAGACTGGAATCTGTGGAGGGTGTTTTCTAACTTCAATATTAAATAACTCTTTTCTGGGCTCAAATTAAAGAAGATTATGCTTTTTAACATACCACCCATCCAGACTCTATCCTTCCTCTACCAATTTTGTGTTAAGAATCCTAGTTGAAGGCCAGGGATTTAGCTCAGTGGTGCCACCACCTGCCTCGCAAGCACAAGGTCCCGAGTTTGATCCCCGGTACCAAAAAAACCCCCCAAAAAACAGAAAGAAAGAAAGAAAGTAAGCACATTCCAAACCACCTTAAGCCAAAAAAGTCACTTTATTGGCTCACGTAACTGAAAGTGGTAGACCTAGATTTTAAAGTCTAGAGAGATCCTAGGATCCCAAATATGTCATCAAAATGCAGTTTCTCAAGTTCTTTTTCTCACCTCCACTGTCCAGTGACTTTGCTTTGTTCTCGGGCTGGCTCTCTCCCAGTGATGTTCTCTGGTGAGCCACACTGACCTCCTCCTTACAACAATCGACACCAGTAGGAAAGAGCACAGCGTATTTACAGCCACACAGGGGTGGCTCCCCTAAGGAAAACTGAGTTTGCTTCCATTATGATGGAAATGGATGCTGCCAGATAAAAGCAACAGATGTCTTTGGCAGCTGTGCAATTTGGGTCACTGGTTTGTAACATGCATGGCTTTTTCCCTACTGCCATTGCCTTACATAGTGAGCACCATGTTTATTTACTTCTGTATCACCTATGGAAAGAATCACTTTCTTTGAAATGAGAAGAAATAAGTACAGTGGTACCTTGATTCACAAACTTAGTTCTTCCCATAATTCTAGTCACAAACTGAATTGGATGAGAACCAAATCAAATTCAATAGTTAGGCTCAATGTTTACTTTATGGGGAAATTTGATTTAGTTCTCATCCAATTTAGTTTGCAACCAGAATCATGGAAAGAATTAAGTTTGTGAACCGAGGTACCACTGTACTGTAAAACCTTGTTTCACAAGCATAGTTCATTCCAGAAACATCCTTTTAATCCAAAGCACTTGTATATCAAAGCAAATTTCCAAATAAGAAATAATGGAAACTCAGATGGTTCACGTCACAACCCAAAAATATTCATATAAAAATGATTACAATAATAAATGTAGTATAAAATAACAGAAAATACAAAACATAAAGAAAAACTAATGAACCTCCACTTACCTTTGAAAAATTTCATGGTTGATGTGAGGAAAACAAGAAAGAGGAAGATTATTGTGCAGGACAACTTTCACTGTCACTAATAGAATCACTGCTTTCTATTGCCTCAATGGAATCTTTTTCTTTTCACGCAACTTTAACAAGGAACTTATCCAATGACACTTGTTTGTTTTCTCCTTTTGAGGATTTTGCAGAAATGTGACATTGCATTGTCATTAAACAGATTCATTGCTCACACTGCTACAGCCTTATTTGGGTGATGCTTTTCTACAAAATTTTGCACTGTTTCCCACATTTATACATCTCCCTAATCTCATTTGAAGTGAGGAATTTCTCTGCCTTTTTCTCCTTCTCCTCTGCAGATGAGATCTCCTTCATAATCTCTTGCCATTGCGAGATGATCACCCACAATCCCACAATGAGAGAGAACCATTGGCTCAGTTGTGACATGTGACGTTCAGTGTCATGTACTATTCATATTACAAGACATCGCTGGTTTGTCAAGTTAAAATTTACTAGAAATGTTGGTTTGTCTTGCAGAACACTCACAAAACAAGTCACTCACAATCCAAGGTTTTACTGTATTTATTCATAAAATAACTATGAATACTGTATTTGTTCATAAAATAACTATGGAAATGTGATACTCCTTGCAAGTGGCAAATAGACTCCAACTGCACTGACTTTAGGATCCACCATGGTCCTTGAAACAAGGCCACGTTTTTCCTGGAAGTCCCTTCCTAATGACCAAGAGGGGTTTGGTTCTAGGGCCTGAACATTTATGTCCAATGCTGGGCTCTTTATGGGCAATCCAATTGGTACCTTCCCACTGGGTTGGCCAAGACTTTGTTGAATATGGGTAAAAGTCAGGCTCTCCTAACTCACTTCTTCTCACTTTCCTTTCACACTCTCGGATCTGCATCTGTCTGAAAGCTTTCACTATGCAATCCCACTTCTTTATCATTCATTGGTGTTACCCTTCCCAGCAAAACTTACACATTTCTAGTTAGTCTCATCATCTGCCTCCCAAAGGACGTAACCTGACAATAAGATGAACTTCAAGGCTTGGGTCACTTCAGTCCTCATCTTGCACTAAGGATCCCATTATGGGTGGTAAACAGAACACACATAGTTTCTAGCCCAAGGTGAAGACTTAGCAAGTCTATTGCTAAGACTTTTACAATAGGTAATCTATGACAATGTTGCAGCACAGAGCACCCTGGTTGCTACAATGACTCAGGACTTTCAAAAGTGCTGAGTCAGAGAGATGGGTGTGTAATAATGCATACAAGGACAATGAATTTGGCATGCTGTTATTATATAGACTTGAAACCTTCCAAAGGGTAATGAAAAACTGAAGTCACTTAGGCTGACAACTAAGCACCAAGCTCAGGGGCCCTCTGGCATTTTAAAAAGCAGTCTTTTCTGGGCATGTTGGCCCATGCCAGTAATCACAGTGGTGGAGAAATCTAAGGTGGGAGGATTACAAGTCTGAGTAACTTAGTGACAATCTTGGGGAACTTAGTGACTTGGTGAGACTTGGTAGCTGATAGTGCCTTCCCAATATGCTTCCAAGTCAAACCAAAGTCACTCTCTCCCCAGTCAATTCCCAGTCATTATCTTTAAAGAACTTGGCAAAAGTTAGTAACTTGGCTAAAAGCTTACCTTGCCCACTTATTTCAAGAGCATTTGAACTTTTCCCCAGGCAAGTTCATAGAATTTGTTCACCAGTTCCCCATTCAATGAAATCAGTAGCTCTTGAGACTTTCACTGAGCCTCAATCTCTCTAAGCTGTAGTGCAAGCCACAGCTTTGTGGTGAACAGTTTAGGTGAAAAGTCACCTCCAGGAGCCCTTTAAATACTTGTATATTTGTTTAACAGTAAACTTTAGTCTGTTTTGCTCTCTTCCAGTTACATCTTGCAACAAATTTCCCTGAGATGAGTTTCTATTTTTGTGTTGAGAAGGGCAAGGCTACTTTTAGTGTTAAGCATATTTGGCATCCTATTTAATTTTGAAGTTAAAGATTCTAAGTATTATTTTGAAGTATTTGTTATTGTCTTCCTCTGTCTCAAGGGTACTTCTGTAAGAACTTTGAAGATATTTTCTTTCACTGATATTTAATGAACACTGATTTTAAGGGGGATATGGTTTCCTTTTTTTCTTACCTTCTTATTTTTCCCCTGGTTTTAGTCTTTTCCGTCACTTTTATTAAGCTATCTTTGAGTTCAGAAGGCTAAGAGAATTTTTCTTTTAAAAAAGAAAGCTTGCCTACCAGCCAGTTTTATATTTTTCCTCAAGCACTCAACAGTCTAATCTTTTTCCCATTTAAAATGAGAGTAAGTTTAGCAAGAAATTGACTTGATGTTAGGACAGGAGCTTCAGGAAGCTCTAATCTCAGTGACAGCTTTAACAAACCAATCCTGCTCCCTGGCCTCCTACATATGGAACAGGACCTGGTTTTTTTGGCCCTCCAGGTAGGAAACTGAGCATGCAAAGCATGACTGTGGGGAGTCTATTCACCCTGTGTCTTGGTTTGTTCTTCTATACTTTGAGGATCCAGGGTCTTTGCAGTATATTCGCTATTCTTTTAGAAGTGAAAGAATTTGGAAAGAAAATTGGATGTTAGTGGCCTTTGAAATGTTTGCTCCAATTTTATTATCTGTGAAGCTCTCAAATCGTGATATTTAGAAATTCTTTGAAATCTTGGGTTTTTAAAATAGCAATATCTTTGTTTTTGTTTTCTTTTTATACAGGAAAAAATGACATAAACTTTGTTGACTGGGGTGAAAAAAGTCTTGCCTCAGAGAAAATAGTATCATAATGATCTGTAATGCTGTTTATTGGTTATTAATAAGTATGCATACCAGTGACCCTGGTATCATCACGTGTGGGACATTTTAAAGCATGGATTACTAGCCTCCTTCTTGAAGATTTTTAATCCATAGGTGTTGGTTGAGAATTTGTATTTCAAATAAATTCACAGGGGAGAATTTGTTGACCTTGTGACCCCACTCTGAGAACCACTGCTCTATGTCATTGCTATCATTACCCAATATTGCAGGGTAAGGTGGGAAGCCAAAATTTCTATGAACATTCCTAATTGAATAAGAGCACTATGAATGATAACTAAAGGAACTTAACAGGGAAAGTGAAAAAAAACTAGTTTGGTTCAGGACATGTCATTATTAAGATATAAAAATTGTCATTATTTCTTCAATCTGGTTGGTAGTGTTGCCTGCCTTTGTTTCTTACAGGAAAAGTATATGCGACCAATTGTTTGTAAAACAATATCTGAAAACTGAAAAAGAAAAACTATGTTGATAACTCTTCAGTTGTCCCAAATTACTTGAGTCTGTACCAATTTATGAAGTTTTTTCCATCTGTAAAGGTGAGGCTAATAAAATATACTTTATAGAGTTGTTATGAATGTTAAAAGAGTGTGTAGAATTCCTAATTACCTAATTGGTAGTGGTAGATAATCGAGAATCTTTCCACATCTTAACACTCTTTAATTATTTATGGTCATTTAAAAATATTTTTGTGGCCGGGGATTTAGCTCAGTGGTTCTGCTACCTGCCTTGCAACTGCAAGGACCCGAGTTCGATCCCTGGTACAAAAAAAAAAATTTTTGTGCTGCACTCTGATAAATAGGAGAGAGGGATATACAAACTGTGTTAAATGTGAGATTGTTTTCCATTGGATAACACAAGGATTGGAATTTGGGATTTTTAATTTTTACAAAATAGAGATTAGACCAGAGGTATGTCTTCACTATAGAAGAGGCATGCTATTTTTGACTAGTTGTAAACTCAAAAATTTATTTTCTTCTTTCTTTCTTTCTTTCTTTCTTTCTTTCTTTCTTTCTTTTTTTCTTCTTTCTTTCTTTCTTTCTTTCTTTCTTTCTCTTTGTCTCTCTCTCTCTCTCCCTCCCTCTTCCTTCCTTCCTTCCTTCCTCAATTGAGTCCATCTTTCTGTTATATCTCATAAAGGAAAGCATATCTTGCATCCAGTTGTGATCATATGACTCACTTTTGCCCAATGATATATGAGGAAGCTAGGTGCCACTTCCAAAACATCTTCTTATGGGGACTATACATGCCCTTCTCTACCACATTCATGGTACTTCCTTCTACCTACTATAGTTTGGATGTGGTGGTTGATTATCTTGAACTGTAGAAATTATTTCAATGCCCCTGACATGGTGGAACAAGATAAAAGGGGCTCAGTTTCCTCAATATGGAGTAACCTGTCTTGTACCATTTGTTTCTAAATGTTTATATGAGAGAAATAAACTTCTATCTTAGATAAGGTACTATTAACTTGTGTTTCCTTTATGCAAAGCTAAGAGGATATGGTACACAGTGTAGAATATTTTACTTCATACTTTTAATTCTTTTTTAGAAAAAGTTATAAATGAAATTATAGACATTTAAAATCTTTAGCAATAAGGAAATTTCCAATTGAAAATAGTATGTATCACTCTTCTAAATTAAATAAGATTGGCCAAAGTTTTAAGTTTGAACAGTTGTCTAAGATCTCTCCCCTCAGATAATTTTCAACTAATCCTCCTCAAGTTTGTAGTTTTCATTGGGTATGGTTTTTAGAAGGGCTCATTTCTATGTCAAAATAAGTAAAATTACAAGTTATTTTAGTGTTGTGCCAAATACACAGATAATATTTCTCTGATACATACCCTTTCTTATGTTCTCTGTGACACAAACACTGAAAAGTCTGTAGTGATAAATTAGCCAACAAGCTGCTTCTAGAACTTCAATCAAGAATATATCTAGCAATCAGAATATACTCCTTGGACAAGATTATGTTAATTTCTGTATTAAGTGATTGATTCTTCAGAACTTTATCATCTCATTGAGATATCCTTTTGATTATGAATCACTAATAACAAGTAGTGATCTAACTTCAAAAAGCTAAGTTACTCTGCTATTTAGTTTGTTCTTTGAGCAGCTGTCCAGGGTACTTAAATAAAAAATAATTATTGCAAATACTTAAATTATAGATGGCCCCCTTTTTATTTTAAGAAAGTTAAAATATTTTGCATAATAATTCAGTTTATTTTTCCATTTTGAACAATATGTTGAAATCCTCCTTCCTGAGAATAGTGATGAACACTAAAGAAATTATTTGTGGTTGCCTGTGAAGACCATTTTAGAAAGATTGTAGAACACTTTGAGAAGAGTATTGTGATGTTTTGCTCAAGGCGTAGAGACTATGTGGTTAATGATTATATCTACATAAATTGTAACCTTAGTTGACATTGACTTTAATGGACCCTCCCCCCAGGGCAAAAATTTCTCATCTAAATTCCTAGAAGGTGGTCATCTTGTTTTGTTAAATCATGTTCAAGCAAGAAAGACTCAACACCTCATAGGCAGCCTCTTCAAGTTACTGAATGATGGAAAACTTTCAGAGAGGAAATTAATGTAGCTTCCCATGTGTTTCATCTTTCCATCTTTGTGGAATATCATGTTGATTTCTGTATTACCATTGCTTTCTTAAGAACAGGAGGAAAATGAAGTTCCAGCCCTTAGATCTTCATCTCAAAATTAAGTATTTTAATTGCTTTGCTCAAAACTATACCCATTTCCTGAATGACATTATAAAAAAATCAAAGTATTCATTTCTGAGTTTTATATAAAACTGAAATCCTAAGTACAATATTGGTAAGATTCCATTAACGATTTGATAGTAAAACAATAGATAACTATGAAGGCCATTTTCACTCTTTAAAAAAATGGCAAAAAAGAATTTAAACATTCTATTTTATAAATATGGAACACCTTTTTTGTAGTACTTGGATTTGAACCTAGGGCATCATGCACATTAGGTAAGCACTGTGCCACTGAGCAACGTCCCCACCACTCTTATTCCTGAGAGAATAACTGACATACTATAGTTATTCAGCCTTGAGTATCTGATACCTGCCAAATTGCTTGTGAATGAGTACCATGTCTCTCTCGCTTCAAAGGTGAAACTGAGTATTTGATTATCAATAATAATGCTGTTTGAGCATTCATATAAAAATTAGAATTTCAGAAAGTATATAGCTACCATTGTGAGCTTGCAGGTTCCCAGTGCTTAAGGGCTTTACTGATTGGATTGGTTAGGGATATTAGCAAATGTGATTGTTGATACGTGTAATGAAATGAGTCAATAAATAAATAGTCAATAAATAGAATATTTTTAGTCAATGTTTTAAAAATTATCAGTGCATGATTATATAAAATCATGAATGGATGAAAAGAAACCACAGATCAACAAATTTTAATGACCATAGTACAACTAGCTTTTTCATGTAACTCTAGATTTCATGTTTTAACTAACTCTTAGGAAACTACTCTGGTTGAGTTTGGGTACAGTAACAAAGAAGAAAAGGTCCAACCATCTTAAAAGTTTATTGAAATTTAACTTATCTTTTTTGAAGTACATAACTATGTGAGGCTGAATTTTCTTCTTATACAACCAAAATAATATATAACAGACTGGTTCAGAGGAGATGCAGGAATCTGTCTTCTGCTAAGGCAGATATTAAAAAGAACCAAAATACATAAAATAATATCACTCTTTCTTGGTCTTACATATAACACATTATTTTCATTAAATATTATTTATGTTATATAATGGTTTTACTAGTGCAATTGCTTGAATGCATTATTAAAGAAAGAGTTCTTACATGTATATTTTAACTTTGAATACAGTAAATATTGAAAAAATGTTATGTAAATAATGCAAATCGCTCTTGTTGGCTCAAAAATGTTTAAGAGTTAAAGGGTAAATTCAAGCCTAGCCTTGGCAACTTAGCCACTTGGTAGGTCCCTGACTCAAAATAAAAAATAAAACAAAAAAGGGAGAAGGATATAGTTAAGTACAAAGGCCTTGGGTTCAATTTCCAGTACACACACACACACACACACACACACACACATACATTGTTTTAAAAGGGGAGCTGGAGATAAAAATGTTTGTGAATCACCACACTAAGGGATACCCTGATGAAAGATTGAAGTGATTCTCATTTAGTCAAAAGATTTTGAATTACTCAAATATCCTATGTTCAAGAATAGTCAAAAGGGGATCTGTTATCTGAATTATATTTATACTTTGTGAAGCTCTTTTATTATATGCCACTACACATTCTATATATGCCTGATGCTAGAAGTTTACTGCCTCTTATATAAAGCAGAACTTTAAGGCCTTGGAAAAGTACTCCTGACTTTAGAGAACACCTGAAGTACTTTTATGTGGTGTCCGTTTTTACTTTGATTTTAGGTATATTGTTGCAGGGTTAGAATAAATAACTTTTCAGACTTGTCAACGTTCATAAATAGAACATGAAAATATTTCATAACTTCTCTGGGTAGTCATGAAGACATTTCTCATCTCCACAGAGAACTCAAAAGGAAACTAAAGATTGTTCCCATAGGAATCATCACCTTAAGTAATTAACATGGGTCCAGCACTTCCTAAGCACTTTATATACTTTATATCAATTAATCCGTAATGCTATCCTTTGAGAACTGTATCACTAGTTTTACAAATAAAGGAATGGAACTGAGATTTAGAAAGAATAAACATATTATTTGAAATCACTGTTTGTAAATTGTAGAACTGTACTCAACCCAGACTGCAGGATTCTCATCTGGGCTCTTAACCGTTTTATTACTCAACCATGTTTTATTACTCTTCTCTTTGGCTCCCACCTCCCATGCCACTTTTGTGCTCTTTCCATAAATCTATTGCTGACCTTTGGGTATTTTTTGCACTTTGTTTCTTTACATACTGACCTTTGTTAACTGTTGGCTCCCTAAAGGAAAAAAGTGTATCTGAATTCCTGTCACACAGGTCAAATTAATTTTTGCTGTACTAAATTAGTACCAGGTTGCTGAAACCCAGACAGTTTTAAGAACTTGTCCTTAACCACTCAGTCAATATGTAGCAAAGTCAAGATCTTCTGTCATAAACATTCTAGGTCAGTGGTTCTCAAATAAGGTTCCTGGGGTGACTGCATCTTCATTACCCAGGAACTTTTTAGAAACACTAATTAATGGCTCCATTCCAGACTTACAGAAATTTGTGTTTTAATAAGCCCTTCTTGTAATTCTGATGCCCACTAATGTCTGAGAACCATTCCTTCTAGATGAAAGGACATAACAGTTTAATAAAAACAGAATGGTTGACTCAGCATGGAGCTTCATAAAACCATTTGTTTTATTTGCTGGGTGATTAGGTTTATACAATATGTTATCCTTCCAAAAATGAAAAAATTTATGTAAAAACTCAACTAATATGGTTGTTTTCATTTTGAAAAAAAGCATCTTTTAATACAAAGCAATTAAATACTTCTTCAACCAATCAAGCATTGAATTAATAATTTTACAATCAATAAGATAATTGTGTGAAGATACAAGTCCATTGGCTACATGAATATGTTTATCTGGAGGAACCAAGTCAAACAGAAGCAAAGGCTGCAGTTAGCATAATATATAATTTTCACTGAAACAAAAAGCAGAACAGGCTGCTGGGCCTGTGATGCCAGTGCCAACTTGCGTGGGTCTAAATTATGTCAACGGTAACAGAAGGATCAAACCTAGAACCAGCAATTGGGACTACTTAACAGTGACAGGTAGATTTTAAATAATTTCCCTAAAAATTTGAGCTACTTAAACTCCAAAATTAAATCCACAATCATGAGAAATTAACCAAAAGCAAAAGATTGTTTAAAGACAAATTCATCTATTAAACATGTTGAGATATTTAATTATTTCATATCTGAGTATAAGCTTAATTAGATTCTATTGATTTGCACATGTTTTGAAATAATATGTGCTACAATGTATGAATATTTTCACCAAAAAATACAGATTTGAGACCTTTCTCCACCCACACTAATTTTTCTAAACAATTCTTTCTTTCCTACAGCCTGTTACTGAGTTTAAAATACAGCTAAAAGATTTTCTTCTCTGACTAAATCTCTTCTTTTTCTAGTGATATATTTATAAAGTCCTCTGAGAATTAGTTTAGCATAATAGCTTGAGATATTTCAGTGTTTGACATATGTAGTATTAAGATAAAAATCCTCAGAACTCTTTATATATTATATATGGACATACATATATTATAAATAATTTATTAAATATTCTCTCTTAATTCCTTAGTTTCTCTTCTAGAATATAAAAAAGACTATATTGCTAAGTTTATGTTATTTTTCCCTCCCCTGACATTATTGTTTTGTTTCTGAATGGACTAGAGAACATATTAATAGCATGGAAAATTTAGCAGTAAGAGCTTGAATTCAATTTGGATTGAGGAGAGAAGATAGAAAATTGGTAAAATCAAATATTTAATCCCTCTACAGAATGTAAAATCTCCCTCACATGGTACTGCAGGACCATAATTATTAGCTCATGGCTCTTCCTATGATGCAATCTCCCAGATTATTGTATATTATCATATGAGTTTCTTTATAGAAAAAAAATCCCTTATTGAAGCATAATCGCTTCAATAAAAACATCCAATATTTCAGGGCAAAGCATTTCTTACTCTTATTCATTGCATATGGGATTTTTGTTCTATTTATTTCCTGTTTTAGTTTATCTTATCCTGATCTCACTGTACTATTTTATTTTCCTCCTACAACTAGATACAATCAAGCTTTGCAACCTCCTCTCTCCTACCTGTCATTGGAGCCTTCTGACAACAGTGAAAACCCAACATCAAACCATTTAAATAAATGAAAATAAATTTCAAGAGAATGGATATTTTTATCGTCTAATCAAAAGGCACAGTTGTACACTGACAGCAAGGATGGAGATGTAAATATGTAATTGTGACAACTGTGTACATATCATACATAAGTATTCAGGGTTACAAGAACATGCAACACTATTCTGTATCTTTACATGCACTGATATGTAGATTTGTGATAGGAGGGGGAATGTTATAAAATGAGAAAGTATATAGTTTAGTGCTAACTGGAGCCCTTTTGGTTGGGTGAATGCCAAAGCAACTTTCAAAATATTTCAAAACAGCTGCCAGCATGTAAAGATTTTAACTGAAGGAGAGAGTAATGAATCTGAATTACTAATGAGAAAAAAACCCTATATTTCGCTTATGGTCCTTAATGAACATAAAGATAAGCAGATCCAGTAAGAAATTTATCTCCTGTGCATGCAAACCAACCTTCTGAAACTGTTCATATAAGGATAGAATACTGAAACAGACTTCACATATGCATTTTAAGGTAACCTATTGTTCAAGCCTACTTTGATTATTTTGTGCATTTCTGTTTTAGAAAAGAGTTTCTGGAGGGTAAAAGTCATTAATTCTCTTAAATATGCTAAATTGAAATCTTAGAACTTTGAAGTTAAACGTGCTTATTTAACATTTTTATTAGTATAATGTGTTATTGAAGAGGCTTCAGTGTATGCTTCAGTTTTTAAAGTCTAACAAGACATCTCACACATTTTTTCTATTGGGGCAGTTTTACCCTTTGGTCTTCCAAGAAAAACTTGCCTTTCAAAAGGGAAGGGGGGGGGGCTGGGGATTTAGTTCAGTGGTTCTGCCACCTAGTGCAAGGGTTCAATCCCAGGTACCAAAAAAAAAAAAAAAAGGGGGGGGAAGGGGAACAGGGTCAACATTTGAAGACCAGGTAAATCGTGAATAAAATATAACCTCTGGCCTTTTCTAGTCATAGAATTTGTATTGAAACAATTAAAGAAGTGATTTTTTGTCCATAAATATAACTTATTATTGATTGTGCAGAAAAACTTTAAAAGTGAAACTCATTTTTTAAGAATTCCACTCTTTTGGTCAAAAATGGTTTCTCTCCCTTTTGCTTTGCTTGAAACACTGAGACTTTTTCTTGATTAACACGCTACAGCTTGGAATATTGTATAATGCTCCTGAAGACACATGTTGGATGGAGCCACTAGGTGGAAGTCCCCATCACTGATGGCAGACATAGCAACACCCACAATGGGCCAGTAATTCAGACAAATGCTGTTTTATAGACAACCACCGTCTGTGTACTAGTTCTTTTCAAGTCTCATACACCAGCTTCTACTGGGCTTCCCAGGCCTATCCTGCTTGCCTTAACCCATAGAAGAAAATTTCCTAATTCCTGGAAACCTTCCGGACCTCTTTGGCAAGGGCAGGAACTTCATTTCTTTCAACAGAAAAGCCTGTGCAGAGCCTAGGAGTGGTATTTGAGATCTCTTCATATCCTGCCCTGAGATCAAGAGGAGGGGAGGCTACTGCGCTGAGACCCAGTGATGAACCATCCAGGAGTGGGACGAGGACCCACTTTTGTCATTCTTATAAGGCGGCTTTCCACTAGCCCAGCCCCAGCTCCCAGGCTCCCAACCCCGGTCCAAGAAGAACCTTGGTGCTTGGCTGCTGAACAAGGATCCCTGAAATGAAAGCCATTAAGCCAAACAACGACCCAAAAGAAGGGAGTCAGGACCTCGCTTAGGTCTTCAACTAACTCGTGGGATCCCCCGCACAAGCCACAGATGCTCATTACGATTCTTTTTACGTGCAACACGTGGGGGACGAAGCAGTTTCATATCTCCTGGTATTATCTGCCGTCCAAAGCATTTTCTTTGAGAGGAAAATGGAAACGCAGCTGCGCCTTGGGCCCGGCCAGCCAGAGCCGAGGCTCCCTCCCTCTGTCTCCCCGCGGCGGCTGGCCGGCGCGGGGGGCTCCTCCGGAAACTGACTTGGGTTAGGGAAGCTCCGAGGTTGCCCTGGCAGGCGCAGGACTCCGCGGGTGCGAGGGCTCGCCTTTGTGCGGTTTGGCCGTTTTCCAGAGCCACCAGGATGGGAGGGGACGCCCGAGTCTGCAGCAAGGGCAGCTTCTGGCCCCTAGACCACCGTGTGCGGGGACGCTGGTCTGGGCGGCCTCGCCACCCTCCTTCTTGGCAACTTCTGGCCAATTCGTCTGGGCCCTCTGGGCCCCGGCGGGCTGGCAGTGCCCCCGGCTCAAGGGGTTAAGCAAGTGCCTCACCGGGAGAGGCGCTATAGGGCGAGGGACCTGGCGGCGCGGCAGAGTCACCACGCTCCGCTGAGCCCAACTTGGGTTTGCGCGGAGAGCGCGGAGACCCCTCGTTCCCGGCCTGCGGTGCCCAGGCCGGGGCGTACAATAGTGCCAAGGAGAAGAAAGCTCTGGGAAGCCACCAGCAGCATCAGCAAAGCCAGGCAGCTAGAGTGGGAGCACAAGGGGAAGGGAGCCAGAGCCAGGCATCCTTCAGAGGCTGTGCCCGCAGCTCGCAACTCCGCTCCAGCTCACCAGCCGGAAGAGAAAGGAGGAAATGGGCCAATGGGGGTTCCTGGACAGGGGGTGGGGGAAACGATCAACTTCCACTGTCCACCCCCTGGCCGAGTGTGGAGTGCAAGTCGTCACTTAAAAGGCGCACCCAAACTACAATAATCTCTCTTCTCCCTCCAGTGAAAGACGGATGTAACACTGTAGAGAAGTAACTGAGACGCGAGGAAATAAATCCACGTGTTTTCTCTTTTTGTTTCCCCGGTGGTTGGAATTTGCAGAGTTTGTTTCAGTTGTGGCTGCTAATTTATTCGTTTCATCGGCCACAAGGGGCTTGTAGAGATGGGTCATTGGGGCGCACCCGGATCCCTGTAGCAGGACCCACAGTCCACACCTCCCAAGTTTGCCCCAAACCAACCCGTCCGCCTACCAGGAGCGGGAAGAGCCCTTTCTCATAAAGGAAACAAACTCTCCATTGCACAAAAGTGCCGCCCCCCCCCCCCCCCCGCACACCATCTCTGCTCGATAAAGTATCAAGTTCTGGAGGAGCCCAACTTGAGCTTGGCAACACTCGCGCTGCATGGTGTGCGGAAGGCGGGCAGAGAGGGGTCCCGGCTGGAGGGGACGCTCAGCACCCCCATTCCTATACGCTCGGGCGAGAGTCCAGGTTGCTGGAAGCTGCTAGCCTGCCTGGATGGTGGTTATTTCTCTAGAGAAAGGAGGGGAGAGGGCGCGCTTCAGTCCTGCACTTTGGGTCGGAAGTGCGCGGCGTGCCTGTGTGTGTGTGTGTGTGTGTGTGTGTGTGTGTGTGTGTGTGTGTAGAGGGGGGCGGGAAAGAAATGCACCCTCCACTGTCCGTCATTCCCTTGCACCGGCCAAGTCCTCGCTAAGCCTCCCGGTGCATCCTTCCTCAGCCACCCCCTCCCCTTCTTCCCTCAGCTGGGCTCTCGCTGCGCAGCCGGAGCAGCCAGTGAGAGCTACATCCTGAAAAGAGGGGGGAGCACCACTGCCCCCCAAAAGGGAAAAAGGCCCCACCCTGACACATTTTGCTGTTTGCAAGTCCCTCGCACGCCCCCCGCACCTCCTCCTCACTCTCGTCTTCCCCCCAGCCCGCTGCGCGCACATCAAAGCGCCTTTCCGCCGCGCTCAGTGGCCGCGGCTCACTAATGGGATTGCAGGCTGGTGCCTGGCTCCGCTGCTGCCGCCCTCGCTGCTCGCGCTGCTGCCGCCGCCGCTCGAGCCCGAGCCCCCGCCAGCCCGAGCCCAGAGCCGCAGCGCCCGGGGGTCGAAGCCACGGCGATGATCCGAATCTTTCCGGATTTCAGCGTGCAGGTGACGGCCGCGGCGGCCGGCGGGGCGGCCGCGGGGGTGCCGGCCAGCACTGGCATGGGGAGGGCCGGCGCCGCGGCCAACGGCACCCCGCAGAACGTCCAGGGCATCACCTCCTACCAGCAGCGGTGAGTAGTCCCGCCTGAGCTAGGATAGTGCCCCTGCCCGGGGATGCTGGGGTGGGACTCACTTTGCTCCTGTTTTGTGCCTTACAACACACATGCACATCACCAGGGCTCACTTTGCCTACCTTCGTTCTATAGATGAGGAAGGAAAAAAAAAATTCACAATCCTTATCGAAAAGCACCCCACTGCACAGGCGAAGTGAAAATCATCCTTTGCCCTCTTGCCTGGCCCGCTATCTAGAGCCTCAGCCCCGAGTAGCGGAAGAGTTGCAGCGGAGTCTGTGACGCCGCACTAGGTGCTTTTGCAAAGTTTGGGATCCTGGTCCCCTTCTGGGCAGAATTCTCAGTGCCTCTGCCCGGTGCGGATCCGCGCTGACGGACAGCTAGGGGGGCAATTGATCACCGGAGGCTGATTGATCATTTGTTTCCAAACAGAATAGGAACGATTTTCACGTGTAGTGGTAGATTTGCAATTCTACATAACAGTGTTATCATGTCACCTGTTACTACAGGGAAATACAGCATGAAATCCGAGTCTTTTTGGCGCTGTTAAGTATTCATCTTAAACGCATTCTAATGCAAATGGGTAAGATTCAGAGATACAAGTTAGGGAGCAAATTTTACAAAGTTAGACTAGGTGAGAAGGAAGTTTTTAAGCCTTGTATGTATTTCTCCTAGACATATTTGTAGATTTAAAAATATGGATGTGACACTGAAATAACAAACATCCTTTGATTATACTGGGAAAGAAAGAGAAAAAAATATTCACCACCACCAACATCCGTAGATTCTAAAGTTTTTCCTTAAGGACAACTTCCCATGTTCCAAGATGGTATTGAAAATGTAATCCACAAAAAATGCGCTGGGAAAAACTAACAATGTAATAAGAAAGGTAAGCTCCCCAATTGTGGGGCTGAATTTTATGAAAGATGGAAGAAAAAAGAGCACATGAAAGTGTGAAATTAAATATTTGTGTTTCCCAGATTGCACACGATTAAACATCTGATTTGCCAATGGCATTTAACTTAAAATACACACAATGCATAATTCAAATAATAGTTCCTATTTTTACCTTGTATTTGAAACTTCATTGATTTGAGAACCTTTGATTTGAACCAACAGTATTTAAATTGAAAAGGTTAAGATAATCCATCATTGCCACATTTTGTGCCTTCTAACCAATGGCCCAGTGACCAGAGCAGATTTTGCATCATACATTGAGTATTTTCCAAGTTCATGCCCAGTATTACAAATATTCTGTAAAAGACTTCATTATATGATGTGCTTATTGTTGGAAGTTTTAAAAACAGTCTTGAAAAATGACGCAAAAAGAGACCCTTCCTCATCAAAGAGATTTTGACTTAATTATTTAAGTCTTGTTTTACTTCAGTGATTATAAGAACCTTTAATACAAAAAGATCTGGGAATCTTTCAAACATAAAGGACAAGAAAAGAATTAGATTTTTCTTGTTCATGGTCCAGGTATGGTTTTTTTTTTTTTTTTTGTCATTTATAAAACATTTAAATGACAATAGAATCAGCCGGTCACTCTAACTAGGAAGTTCCAGCAATAGTCACAATAATGTGGTCCTGAAAGTAGGGAGTCAAGGGTCAGAAATGTCAGATGGCCTTTGGATGATTTCAGAGACCTCTGGGGAACTTCAGCTAACCTTTAAAATAAATTGGCATAAGGGGCAGTCATGAATTTTCAGTCTTTAGGTTTGCTCTGAGTGTTGGTGCTGTCCCTTCAAAAAAGATTATTTTGAGCCAATTTTCTCTCAAGTCAGGAGCACTGAGGGGTAGTTCTCCATATTCCTTGCCACCTCAACACTGAAAGCTGCACTAGTGCTTTGCACTTTCATCTTTTAATTTGGACCACTTGTCAATCCTCTGGATCCACTGTGTTTCTAAAGGCTGTAAAAAGAGTCAACTCTAAACTTTAGCCTTTGGGATTTATTATTCCCTCCCTTTTTATATTCTCTTATGTTGACAAGAGGGAAGCTGATAGCTGTGAAAAATGTAGATTTCTTTGGTTAGTCAGTCGTGATGACACCTGTGACTTTAATTTTAATTAATTTAGGGGCAGAAGAGTGAGTCATGTGGGGCAGGAAGATTATTGGGAAATGGTTGAGGTATGGTCTGAGTCAGGAGTCTCCTGTCCTCTGACACTTCGTCAAGATTGTGGGCCACGAAAATGTCAGGCTTCAGGGACTCTGAGAGGACAAACTTAGCTTCCACGACAAGACCTGGATATGTGTGCTAAAGTGAATGGTGACACAGCATTTTACCAAAAAAAAAAAAAATTAAAGTAATTCTTGGAAATCTCATGAAGAAGTGACAGGAGGGTTTCTCAACCAGAGTGGTCTTCCTGTTGGGAGACCACAGCTTCTCTCATTTGTCATCTTTGGGTAGAAATGCCTCAGAGGGACTGTCTTGGAACCTGAGCCTCCAACTAGCAATATTCTCTCTTTTCCACCAGCCCATACACGTCTTGTGGGCAACGCTCAACACTGGTTCATTTCTCAATCACTCTCGTTTTCTCCTACCTGTAGAGTGTACTCCAAAGATAAGTCCAACACTACCTTGCAGACTGAACACCTGCCACGTAAAAAAATTGTGCCTTCTGTGCAAATTTCCAAGTCCCCAGCCCTACTCTATTGGAATGGTAGGACTGAAAGGGACCCCTTTTCAGGTCTTTTTTTCCCTCCTAAAGTTTAAAGTAAAATGCAAAGCGTAAGATAGAACTGATGTTTTTTATCAGGCCGTTTCATTTATTCGAAGTAGAAATGTTTTGGGAGTTCTTGCCTGGTTGACACACAGCTGACCCAAGTCTCTGCATAAAAAGCTGCCCTCCTGCTGCAGAGTGGCTTAGGGTAGAAAACACTCTGATTAAGGTCTACCCAGCTAACAGGATTCCAACGTGGGGCCTGCATTGAGTGGCTTGGTCTCTAGGCCTTGCTGAGCTGTAAAATGGGGAGGTAGCTGGGCTAGACCCCATAGGCCAGCAGCCCAGTCCCAAGTAACAGGATCTGTGTCGAGAAAGGCCTTTGGACCTGCGTTTTAACGTCCTGAGGATTCACCTGTGAAGCCTGGGTCTGCATGTGTGTATGTGATCGAATAATGCAGATACTTCGGCACCAGGGACCCGGCTGAAAGCGCCAGAGCTACAAGGTGCCGGTGCGGCAGCTGCGCCGCTCTTGGGGCTCTCCTGGCCCAGGGCTGGGAGCAGCGCACCTCCCCCGCCCCCAAACCCACCACCGCCTGGATTTCAGCAGCTCAGGGAGGAGCGCCTGGGACGGCTTCTTGCCCCAGCTCACTCCCCTGGCCTCCTTGTTCCTTGGTTTCTTTCCTTCCTCCTGGCAGCGAAACACCAGAGAAGGGAAGTGTTTGAAACTGCAACTGAGTGGCGTTGTTGCGCCAACAGCCGAGTCTCCTAGTCCCCCAACGAGAGAGAGGAGAGAGAGGAGAGGAGAGAGAGGAGAGAGAGGAGAGAGAGGAGAG